>JANVCC010000146.1:999784-1013422 GCA_025345505.1 Todiramphus chloris collaris | reverse complement strand
GGCAGGGGCGCGGCCCATGCCGGGGCGCGGGGCCGCTCCGCTCCGCTCGGCTCCGCGCCCGCCGCCGTATTGTTCGGCGCGCCGGCCCCGCGCGCCTTTGCGCGCCAAATCCTTTTTGCCGCGAAAGCGGCGCGAGCCTCCCCGCCGCCCGCTCATTGGCTGCGCCCTCCGCCGGGCGCCGCGGCGGGGGCTCGGAGGAGCCGTCTCATTGGTCAGAGCTGGGGAAGCGACGGGCGGTGCCGCCCGTCTATTGGTCGAGGGCGGCGGCGCCGGACGCTCTGACAGGCGGCCAATCCGCGGCTCCGCGCCGAGGCAGGGGCCAATCGGGGGGCGGCTTCGGGGACGCTGCGGGGGCGCCGCGTGGGTGCGGAGCGGGGCCGGGCCGGGGGAGCGGCGGGGCGGGGGCGGAGGAGGCCGGGGGGGTTCGGGGGGACGGGACGGGCGACGGCGGTGGCCGTCAGTGACCTCCCCCCTCCACCGCACCCCGCCCGGCCGCCCCGAAGCATCCCCGGCCCGTGCTTTGCCCACCCGTGTTTTGGGGTTTTTTAGCCCTCGGCAAAAGCTGCCCGCACCTCACCGGCGAGCACGGAGCCCTTTCTGTGTCCCAAACCCGGGCTCCAGGTCCTGCCCCGTCGGGGTGACAGGCTTCCATGAGGAGGAGGGCACTGCCACGTACCCATGAGCAAAGTTCATCTCGCCCTCACTCTACCCACCCGTGTTTGAGAACAGGGGGATTCCAGCTCTCTGGGGTGTCCCAAGCGGTCCCTGGACATGCCCCTTCCCCGGGCCGTCATCCCCACAGCAGTGCCCTGCTTGTCAGGAGCTGGTGGGCATCGAGGGGAGCTCAACTGTGCTGGGGTGCAGCCTTCGAGTGGGAGGGCTGCTGTACTGGGAGGCAGTGTTCTCTGGGGGATGTTGGGAGTCTCGTACCGTGTCTGTAAAACTGGTGGAGGGATGAGGGGACGAGTTCAGGGTTATCCCATCTGCATAGCTGCTCTGCGACCATGGGCGAGTCTTGAGGCTTTGAGCTGCGATACTGCCCGAGGGGTCCAGCTCGCGTGGCAAGGTGGGGATGCTGCAATCTGTTCTGTCCGTTTGCGGGCTGATTCACAGCACTTTGTGTTTCCAAACACCAAAACAGCTGTTGTTGTAGGGCAGCTTCTTCAGTGCTAATCGATAGCCCCTTGCAAGGTGGCACGGAGAAAAAGCTCTGCTGGAAGCAAAATCTGCACTTGGCAGTCCTGGCAGCTGCCTCCAGTGGTGGGACTGGGCAGCCAGGGGCGAGGCAGGGGCAGAAGGGATGGCAGCCGGAGCTGGGAGTGGCTCTGCCACGCCGAGAGAGATGATAGTCTACCCATGGCACATGGCACAGGCGGCTCCCACCATCAGCATCTCCTGCGTGCAGGACGTTGATAACCCTCCTGCAGCATGAGAAGGCAAATTTAAAAAGGAAAAAAAAAAAAAGTAAACATCCTTCTAATAAAAAAACACACCACATTTGAAGTCTAGGCCCTTCCCGGCACCCAGAGATGTTGAAGCTCATGGGCAAAGTGCAGAGTGTGAGGCTTTGCCAGGCACCCAGAACACTTTTGAGTTGAGCCCTCTGGACCCCCCATGAGCTGCCCCATGTGTCCTTGGGGGGCCCCATGGTCGAGCAGAGTGGCCTCCAGCCCCTTGCCACTGCCAGGCAGGGTTGTGGGCCAGTGCTGGCTCCCTCCCCAGCCCGGCTGCCAACCCCGACCTGCCTGGGATGCAGGAGCTGCAGTGTTTTTTCCAGCAGTGCGTGGGATGCAGGAGGCATTCGCAGCGATGAGTTAACTCCTCTGGTGTGGAGCAGATCCTGACACGCAGCCCCTGTGCTGGCCTAACAGGTTTTAACTTTTAAAGGATTTTATGCTGGATATTTTGTCAGTGGCTGCAATTCCCCTCCAGGACAGCCAGCGTGGAGCAGTGCCACAATTTCCCTGGATCCCTACATCCTTAAATACACCAGTAACACTGCGTGTCTGTGACCAATCATATCGCCTCTCGATGCCTCATTTCTCCATCAGCAAAGAGCAAATAGAAATGCTGCCTTGCTTAAAGAAAATTAATACAGTTAATTAACACTTGGCCCTTCTAATATTCAAGGGCCCACTCTCTGGAGCCCTCGCGCTGCAATATCATCATTACTGTGAATCATAAGCAACAGTTAGACCAGATGTTTGCACACAGTTAATGTTTCTTCCATCTGGGGAGGGGGAGGGGGGAAGGCAACCCCGACAGCCGGGCAAGTGGCTGGCAGTGCTCTCCCTGTCCCCGGGGAGCCTCAGCCAGGCGCTTCCTGGGGTGACGCAGGGTTTGGGACACAGCTGCTGCACCAGCTGCTCCCGCTCCGCTCACAAAGGCTGTTTCCACCCCCCACCCCCCGTTCATGCGGGAGCTTATTCGGGGAGAGCAGGTTGTGCTCTGCCCCCCTCTCCCCCCAGCCCCTGCGCTGCTTCGCTGCGCTTCAACTTCTCCAAGGCTTTTAGAGCTGGTGGTGCTGAAAAAGGGCAGTTGTGAAGACAAATGAAAGGCAAATGCTGGCGGGACAAGGAAGGGCAGGGGCTTTTTTTGCGTGCATATGAGGGAAAGCAGACGAATCCCATCTCCTGCACAGCTGCAGCCTCCTCCTGGCCTCACCAGCCTTGCTAAGGAGCGGAGACGTGCTCCCAAGATTAGCGGTCTGGTGGGTGCTGCACAAAGATAAAGTCCTGTCTCCACAGCCCCCCTTGGTTCTGGAGAGCCTCAGGAAGGCTATTCATACACTCTGTACCCCAGCTGGGTTTACCCCACAGCAGTCCCCGAGTTCGGGTGGCTTTTGGTCACCTTGCACATGGGGACAGCCTCAGTCCGAGGGTGGTGGTGGTGGGGGGTGATGGAAAAGCACAGCCCGGGGCTGCAGACGCAGCCAGAACCGGTATCTACACTCCTCTTGGCAGTGGGAGCAGGCGGGAGGAGAGATGGCAGGTGCTCAGCTAACCATAGCACTATGTGTCCCAGCAGCACAATCACTGTCCGTGTCACCCGCAGTGTGGTCCTGCTTCAGCAGTTCCCACACGGGCTGAGCTGTTGCTCTGCAATGACTGTGTTGTGTGAAGGGAGGTGCAACTTCCCCCAGGCTCTCAGGCCAATGCTCCTGTTCCAGCTCTTCTGTCCAGATGATGCTGAGCAGCAGGGCAGGCTCTCGCTGCAAGAGGGCCTGTGGAGGGGAGAGCCCAGAGCCACCAGAGTCCTGTATCCTGATTGCCCTCCACGGCTGTCACCTTAGCCATCGCCTCTTTTCTATGGGAACTGAAACAGTTTTCTGGTAGTACCAATCAAATAACCACAGCTTGCTTGCTGCAGAAGGAAAGCATCACTAGCTTAGGTGTCTTCTCTCAGATTCCAGTCCCAAAAGCTCAGAACTGCCAGTTCCCTTGCATCTGGTTAGAGAAGACTACAGCAGTGGTCCTTCTCCCAGGGCATCATGTCAGCTAGTCTCTTGGATGCTGGGCATGACAGATTCAGCAGTGTTATTTCCTTCTCTCATCTGCTGGTGTCTGCTATTAAAGCTCCAATCAATCCACGGAGCCTCTCACTAGAAGTGACAGGGGCATGAAGCCTGCTCACCCCCTGCTTTACTCTTCACACTTGGGCAATCTTGTTCCAGGCCCAGTAAGCCCGAGCTGTACAAATGCCCGCTTCCCACGGCAGCTGCTAAAAGCCACTCTGTTCAACCAGACTCTTTGACTTAACCTCACCCAGGACCTGCAGAGGAATGGGGAGGCTGAAGTCTTTCCCTCCTTGCACAGTGGTACGTTGTGCAAATAGCCTGGGAGCCATCGAGGAGAACATTTGGGAATAAGCCCCTCGATACATCCTTCTGTGCTTTAGATTTTACTTAGACTCACAAACTCCAGCCAGTTCGAGCTCATTACCCAGCAGGTGAAGAGCATGGTCACTGGCATTGTGAACCCAAAAGGCAGGTGAAGTGTCAGAGCAAAACCTTTAGTTCCCTCAGAGCATCACTTGGAATGCAAGAAGGGCTCAGGTACAATGTGATGCTTCGAGGACAAGAGGAAATGGCAGCAAGTTGCACCAGGGGAGGTTTAGGCTGGACTTGAGGAAAAACTTCTGTACTGAAAGGGTTATCAAAGCCTGGAACAAGCTGCCCAGGGAGGTGGTCGAATCACCATCCCTGGCTGTATTTAAAAGCCATCTAGATCTGGTGCTTAAGGGTGTGGGGTAGTAGTGGCCCTGGTAGAGTTAGATAACAGTTGGGCTTGATGATCTTAAAGATCTTTTCTAACCATAGAGATTCTGTGAGGGGAAAAAAACCACTTTAAGATAGGATTGACATCAGTTTGGCAGTGTTCATTTGACTTCTCACAGGCCCAGGCTGGACACTTCAGTATTACAGCAGGAGGTTTTGTCTTGCAGCTGCACAGTGGTCCCCTCACAGAGGGACTTTCCACCTACCTGCCTTTGCTGTAGGGAGCTCCTCACACAGGGACTGCTCTATCTCCACTGCCACAGCTGTCACCTCTACAGCATCCTCCTCTGTAGCTCTTAGCTTGGAGGCTGCAAAATCCTCTAGATGCATTCTGATTTTGTCTTATTTGTCCATGTCCTTGTTTTGTTTAGCTAACGGGCAAAGCAGGTTCAGACTCCTGTTCAGTGCTTTGTACCTGTGCCCTGCTCTGGCAGATGGTCCTGCTGCAAGCTGCCCTGAAGAGGAGTACTTGGGCAAGGAGCAGACATGCAGACCAAAGCCAGGACTCTGCACGTGAGCAGAGCAGTCACCAGCAGAGCTTCTTCCAGCTGACTTCTCTTGGAACAGTTGCACGCTCTCCACAACCACTCACATGCATTCCCGGCAAGGCTCCGAGGTGCCGTCTGCCCTGTGACCACAGGAATGCCCCAGGGGACAGATGGGACTCTTCCCTAGCTGCCATCCAAAAGCCCATCACCATCTTCCCATTTACACAGTGTTTGAGTGTCCAGTTCGTTCATGCTACGAACTTCCCACTGTAGCCCCAATTTGATGGACTTGGTCTGAAGATATGGCCACGCTAAGCGATCCCAACAGCTACAGCACAGGAAAGTTCATGCTTCGAGCAAAAAAGGATGATGGCCACCCCAGTTTGTCTTTGCAGCCAGGCTCCTTGCCAGGGCTAGCCAGTGTTCAGTGCTTAAACCCGACGGTGTGGTCAAAGTAGCACTGGCTGTTGCCTCCAAACTGGAAACACAACTGATGCCAAAAGTGCACCCCACGCGTGACTTCTCTACATACAGGATTAGTAACACGTAGTAGTTAAGCACTGCTTCGTACATCTCAGCTTAATAATGATGACAGTAAAAAAAAGACCAAATAAAAAGGGTTTTATTATTATTATTATAGAAAGCACAGTATTAGGGCATTCAAAGGGTGATTATACAGAAATAATTGGCAAATGAGTTTGGCAGAAAGTCTCGAATCGATGTACTGCAAGGACTGCACCAGCAGACAGTTGAAACAACCCACTGCCCCCTCTTCTGTGTGTTTTAAACCCAAAAACTGAGATATTCCTCCAGGCATTCTGATCAGTGTATTTACGAGTCACCGGAGTTTATGTGCTTAACTTTATTCTGCACTGTCAGAAAATCAGGGCCTGGGTTAACGCAGCAATTATGAGCACAAAATACATACCACAAGCAGAGGTAATGCTACTTGTATTACAGAACATTTAGTTTGCTTCCCCCCCTTCTCATCACCAGTTTCACAAGGAAAAGAGACAGATGAAAATTCTGCTAAGTAAAGAGAAAAAAGTTACCTCTTCCAACAATCTGGTATGAACACACAGGTTGAAAATTCAAGATTAGCACCCCTGAAACATTAACAGTGGCAGACAGACATTATGCTGGGGAGCATTACAACTTCTTTCTCTCCTCCCTTATCTGCTGGATTTCAAAAGCAGCCTCAGAAAAGCGAACACATTCTGCTCAGCTTGGCATGATCCAGGAAGACAAACACAACCTGGCAGATACGAAGCAGCGTGCAGCTGGGGGAAGTATCCAAAGGTCGTATTTGTGCTGATGTGGTGGAAATGAGTTTTGAGTCACTGCAGTTTCTCCGGTGTGAGGATATCTGCATAGGGTTCTGGTTATTCCACTAGCAGCAGCTTTGCACAATGGCTCCCAGCTGGCTGCAGAGCTGAGTGTGCACTTGGGACCCCCTGCAGTCACGAGGGGGTCCCCACAGACACCCAGTTTTGGTTTCCTTCAGCAGTCAGAGGTCACCCTTACACGTATCATAGAATGCAACTGGGTGGGAATGGACCTTTCAAGGTCATTTAGCCCAACCCCGCTGCAGGGAGCAGGGACATCTGCCACTAGAGCAGGGTGCTCAGAGCCCCATCAAGCCTGACCTTCAAGGTCTCCAGGGACAGGGCCTCCACTCCCTCCCTGGGCAACCTGTTCCAGTGTTCCACCACCTTCACAGTGAAGAACTTCTTCCTTTGTCCAATCTAGTTTCAGTTATCACTACACGCCCTCCTAAACTGGCCCTCCCCAGCTTTGCTGTAGACCCCCTTCAGGTACTGGGAGGTCTCTTCTACCTCTCACGCAGCTCAGTTTAAAGCAGAGCTTGAACTACAAGAAAGTCTCACAGCACTGACATGGAAGCTCTTCTGCATCCTCTCCAGCTGACCTGAAGGGGGGTGGCCCCGACAAAGCACGCTGCCAACACAGGTTTCCACCTTCCCTAAGCACTTCTCTGTGCCACTGATTGGATGAGCCCAGGTTTTTCTATCTGAACTATCCTCCCCTTCACTGCAAAGAACAAACGCAGTGCAGAAAGCCTTAGGCTAACCCAAATGTCATGCACCCATTTTAATTTTCACCTTTGTTAAATAATGTAACTGTCCCGGAAATGGTTCTTCAGCACAGGCATCCCAAAGAGAAGTGAAGCACAGGGGGGTATGCTGGGGCAGCATGCGGCGGCCGTAAATAACCCTGAGCTTGCTTTGTTCCTTCAGAAAATAAATGATTAATAGCTCAGCGTAGTCAGTCTGTTATTCAAGGCTTGCTGAAAACTTTTGATCAGTTTGATTCATTAACCTTTAAAACTGCCTCGAAAAGAGGCTTAAAATTGGAAGGAAAAGCATCATTTTAAAAGGAACGCTTCCATTTTATCCAGTCAACCTAATTTTTTACAAGCATTGAGACACTCTGCTGCTCTTTAGAGGCACTCAGGTGTCAAAGAAGAAATAACAAGGGAAAATAAAGCTGATGTGGACAAACCCACATCCATCTTAAAATTCCCAACCAACCGGGGCTGCAGGGGCAGAAAATGGCACTTCTGTGTGATTCTTAAGCATTTGCCCGATTCGCAGGTGGCTTCCCAACTGTCTCTTTATTTCTTTTGGCTTTAATGCTAATAAAAAAGGAACACAAACAGGGGACTCAGTTCCCCACACAATGCACTGGGGGAGGGCAGGGAGTGTAACTTATGTATCCGAGAAAGTCTGACTCAGACAAATTACTTCTAGTTCACTTCCTTACTACACGCCCGCATTGTTCCAACACCTTGGTAGCATAAGGGGTTCATCCCCAGCTATCTGGTCACAGAAATAGCAATGCGGGCTAATGCCATTAAAGAACTGTTCCAATTACTTCCCTGGGGAAAGAAGTGACTTGCAGCTTAACGTCCTGCCCCAGCGCAGCGGGAAAAGCAACCGTCGGCGAGCGCCCGGCTAATGGCTGCTGCCGCGGGCACCCGCTCCTGAGAGGAGCTGCAGTTGCTCTTCCAGGGACAGCAGCTGGTTCCTGGAGCAGAAAGTACAGATGGTTGGAGGCTCGGGCACAATTTGCTTTGCAAGTGAGGTCGGTGATGGGTTCCCGAGAGAAAAAGGGTTCTTTTGAACCAAGGCTGACCGATGGTCTCTGCTGCCAGGCTAAGCAGAGAAGTTTGCTCTTGGCTTGTTTTTGCCATCGAGAGGGAACAGAGATGCTAAGGCAGTGTGAAAAGGGCAGGTGCCCTTCTTGGGGCCAGAGAAGTGCTTTGCAAGCAGCCACGTGGCTGCAGTGGCAGAATTACCAGCAGAAGAAAATTATTTTGCCTCTAAGGGAATCATGAGCCTTTCCCAGGGAAAGGAAGGCCAGCTATAAATTAAAAAAGGTTAAAAACTTCTTACAGACACGCAGCTCATGGAAGCAGCCTGCACAATAATTGCTACAACGGTCAAAGATTTGTGAGCCTAATAGTTTCAGGGAGAAACTCTCAAGCCATAGCTGTCAGATTGTGGAAGGGTTTTCTGAAATCCCATCAAAGCTTGTGGGAATTCAGCAACAGTAGCAGAAAACTAACATCCTGTTGGGAACAATATTGAGGCTTCTGACAGGAGAACAGAGTCATACTGCTCCGTATCCAGCAGTGGTGCAAGTCAGGACATGATGTTTGTAAAGAAACCAGACCTCACCTGTAGCTTCAGTACTTTTTCTGTCCTTGAATCTTCAAGCTTATCTACACCCAGCAGAATATTTTAACTACAGAGAAACAAACCCAATTCCTAACTTCTAACAGCTTTCCTGGGGTTCTGTCTGGTTAAATCCTCACCAGTGTTCAAATCCAAGTACTCAGTAGAGACTGTAATAGCAGGTGAAGTTTGAAGTTCAAGGAACCAGAGAGAGTTATTATGGCACAGCAATACCTTGTCTTTTGGGCACCAGCCACGAGTACGTCACAGATTTGTACAGCATGAGCACAAAGAAGCTTCCATCTCTGTGAACTCACAGTGAATGTAGCTGGACTTGGTGTTAAATTCAGCTCAAGAGCCAGAAGACTCTATCCCTGCTCCACCCAAACCACTCGGGATGTAATTCAGTC
Source organism: Todiramphus chloris collaris (assembly GCA_025345505.1). Lineage (NCBI taxonomy): Eukaryota > Metazoa > Chordata > Aves > Coraciiformes > Alcedinidae > Todiramphus > Todiramphus chloris. The sequence continues at coordinate 1,004,553 of JANVCC010000146.1, read as the reverse complement.
CCAAACATCACAGCACCAGAACAGACTGTGGGATGGGGAACATTTCACTCTCCTTCTTGCTGACAGAGTGGAAAAATAAAGAGCAAAGCAGCACTCAGAAAATGTGTAATAGTAATAAAGGAGCTTAGGAGGAGAAGGAATAATGACGTAAGAAGCAGCTGAGATTTTATTTTTTTTCCTATTTAGAAGCTACCTGAACATAAACATCCTACTTCAGTCATACCATTGAATTTGAGAAATTGCTAGAGTCTGGAGTGTAAAGAGACCGCAAGAGAAGACGAAGAACAACATCAGTGGGATTACAGAATCCCAGGGTCAGGTCAGGCTGGAAAAGTGGATGGGTACAGGGAGAGAGAGCAACCAAAATAGTCTCAACTGAGCCACAAGGGAAGTGTTAGCACAGGGCATTTACAGACTTGTGAATATCACCACATCAAACTGCTGTGTCGGGAATTATTTTAATGTACATCAGCGAGTGAATGGTATAATGTTATATGGCAGTGTAAGTGCTTTGCTCTATTAACAGTTTGAATGTATTAATTTTAAAACAGTTTTTGCCCTTTCTCAGCTATCCAGTCAATCCTGTGTTACAGCCCAGGGCGTGCTGTGCTACCCCTGGGGCTCACCAGTGTAGTTTTATGAGGAAGATTCACTTGTATGTCCATCCATAGCCTCGACCTGGCCCAGCAACACATCTGTGCCGACTGAAGGTACCTTCAAGTCTGACTACAGCTCACACGTGCCACTGCAGCAGAGGGAAAGTCTGGACCTGAGGGTGTGCTTATCTCTCACCAAAATACAAGAGCTTGTTAAGAGCATCGCTCACTTCTGCATGTAAAGTCCCCAGCCTGATAGCCAAGGGTGTGCCACGTGCCTCAGCCTGGTTCCAAAGGATTCAAAGTTGTGTAACCATTTCTAGCGTTTGGTTCAAGCAGCTTTGACAATTTTTACTAATCAGTTTAAAATGACTGCAGGGTATGAATTGGTGCACTCTGCAGAGGGACAGAGTCAGCCCAAATGCAGGAAAGAAACTGAATAAAAACAGCCCTTCCAAGCCTGATTCACCAGGCTTGCACCAGACAATCTTAACGGTTTTATTCTCAAATATCTTATTGTCTCCCTGAGGGAAAACTGCAGAGAAACTCTCTTCGAGACCAAACAACCATGCTTGTAATGGTTTAAAGAAGATTTCTAGTTGTCCACGGAAATCATGTTCCTGCTTTCAGAGCAAGTCCCCCACTCCCACCCCTATGGTGAGCACAGAAGCACAGGAAAATGCTTGTCTTGTGAGCACTCAGATGATTCTGAGAACATCTTTTCACTAGACATACTCTCCACTTACTGACAGGCTGTCATTTTACAAGTATATTTAGTTAAAACCAAAAAACCCCAAAGCCACACTTGCAGGGAAAATAAGTTTTTTTAAAAAAAAACCCCAAACCCAAACCCACGAGCAGTTTCTGTGGGTATTTACTTATTCTGAAGACTGCAGAGGGAATACTAATCAGAATGTCTCGGCCAGGACATAAGAGGCAACTCTGATAGATGTTAGTGTATAAAAAAATCACCAGTCAAGAGCTGGTGCAAAGTACCACCCCATTCAAAGGCGTTTTACAACGAACCACCTACTTGCTCTCTGTCCTTTTGTTATAAATGAGAAAGTCAGAAAGGTCGTGCCACACGTTACTGTCGTCGTACAGGTAGGTCATGGAGGACTGCAGGGAAGGCTGCAGAGTTTGCCGGTGGTATTCAAAGAGCCAGAGAACCGTCCCCCAGATCAGAGCAGCGACAAGAGGGAAGGGATCCTGCTTCGGCTGCGGGATGTAGCCCTTCTCCACCGCCAGCCGGGACAGGCCGAACAGGATGCGGGACAGCAGGTACATGATGATCTGCATGAAGAGAAAACCCAGAGACTCTTTAGGTAAATAACCTGAGCGGATACACCAGCCAGGGTAAGTGATTTAGGAGCCATAAGCCAGGCAAGAGCATGGAAACAATTTACCCAGCTGAGAAGCAAACAGGTCGGAGGTTCACATCTCAAGCAGTCTTTTATAATTAGAGATGTTTCTGCCTCCCCAATGTCCTCCAAGTCCTACTTCTCTGCTGGTGCTCTAATCTAGGACTGGACAAGTCACACTCACTGCAACACGTCTCTGCAGTTGCACAATGCTGGTCTTTGCTCAGTCAATGCTGACGCTGTTGCTGCTGGAACAGTCACGGAGCAGCCCTGCTAACCTGCCAAGCAGACACAAACCTGGACACATCCTAAAGCCAGGCTGAGGATACCCTTTGGCATGGGACTGCCCAAGTACAACGCTTTTGACTAATCTGAGCCAGTGTGGTTTACTGACTAATCTGTGACTGCGCGTTAACAACTAGGTTCAAATCAAACACTCCCCGAGCAGCTTTTGGCAGTTTAACCAGTTTAGTGTAGCTCAGGAACCAGTTGTGCTCTATGCTCATGACGTCCAGGCTGAAGGTTTTCACCTTGTGAGCAGCCAGACCTGGAGCACCCACAGTCAGCTGCCACAGCTCAGGTGTCGGGGGGGAACCCAGTGGCTCTGGGTTGCAGGGGCACCCACCCACCTGGTTATGGAGGGCAGCTCTGGAGCTCAGCCTGGGCTGTTAGCACTCAAACTGCAAGTACTGTTCACAGAGGCACATAACCACCTCTAGGACTGGAGTGCAGAGCAGCCAAAACCAGAACTTGTGCAAAGAGGAATATGGTAAAAAAGCAATGGTAAGAACGACCAGAAACATGCCAGGCTGTACCAACCACTTCCTGGCACGTGCTCATCCATCTGTTCTTTTGTGGTTTATTTTGGTGTTTTGTTTTGTTTTTTTGGCAAGGAAACTTTCAACAACTGCATTTACCTGGCTGTTGATGGGATTGTTCTCACCAAAGACCAGCCAACCCCCGATGCAGGCTGCAAAGAAAGAATGAAAGGGAATTTTTTTCCCCTGTAGTCGGGACTGCAAGGCCATCAGCCCCTTGTAGGTGAACACAAAATACGCCAAGTTCCGGGAATGAGTGTACGTAGCCTGAGCAATCGATTTCAATTTCTCTCTTAAACTGAAGAAAAGAAACAGAGAATTAGGAGAGTAAAAAGGTAGAGCCATTGCAGTCACTCAGCCCAGACGCTACATCCCGCTGGCCTGCCCATCTAGACCGATTGCTTGGGTACCCCACAGAACATCTTGTGAGGGAGGAGAAATCCCTTCAGCTCTGGCTCCCCCATCAGACTACAGCTCTGTGTAGACCGTGGTTTGTGCTTTTAATTTTGTGAATTCCATGAACAGCAGCCCTTCTAAAAGCTTCTTGCCCAAGTGCAAATCTCTGGCATAAGCAGGGAAAGCCACAACATGCACTGCTATTGTTTGGCTTTCCTTAGTTGAATGGAGAGCAGAGTCCTGCTCTTTGCATCTGCTAATTTCTCCTCTGCCCACCAGTTTTCAGCAACCATTCTACGAGTGCTTGACCCCCGTGATTATGTGTATCTCTGTGTGCATACAAATCGCCCTGTTTGGCTATCAGAACAACATGGCTCATAGATCTTTCTGCTTTTTAAGCCCCCTGGAAACATGAAAGATTGGATGCTTGAAAGAAAGCATTCTAAAAAGTAACGCAGGAAGATAGGACCAGGGTTCGTACCTTCCACTCTTGAATAGGAAGGTCATCACCAGGGCATGCGGGGCACGAATTTTTGCTCCATAACTGTGAAAAGAGAGATATTTCAGAGTTTTTGTATTATACTATGAAAGGATTGTATTTCTGTTCTGCTCACAGGCAAAGGATGCTACTTGGGCAACTACAACTTTCTCTTGAGTCAGCCCAGTAACAGCAGCGCACCAAAATAGGAGCCCAGGCCACTGACTTTCGAGAACGTGCTCCCCGGTAAGCCAGGCCCACCCGGGGCCCCAAAGCCCGTTAAAACCCCGCCTACCTGGGAGGGAGGCAGGATCTCCTCTCCCGAACCTCTACCACATCGGCCCCGGCGGCCTTCCCGGCGACCGGACCCCGAAGGAACGGAGACACCCCCACACCCACCGAGCCCGGGGCCCCGTCCCTCCCTCAGCCGCCACCGCCGCACTCACACGGCCCCATTGCGGAAGCCCTTGAGGACGGCGAGCGCGGTGCGGTAGCGGTGCTGCTGCAGGAGGGCGTTAGCGGCGCGGAGCAAGGCGCGGAGCGCGTCCCCGCCATCGCCGGCCATGGCGCACCGGCCCAGGCTGCCGGTAGCCCGCACGCTTCCGGGGGCGCTGCCCCTCCCGCCGCTCGCACAGGCTCTCCTGGCTGTCCATCAGCGCTCTCGGCCAATAGACGGCGCCACCCTAACGGCTCATTGGTGGAAAGCGTCCCCCCTGTAGCCAATGGGAAACGCGCGGAGCGTCCCGCCCATGCCCCGCTGCCGAGGGCGGCAGCAGCGCGGCGCTCGCTGCTGTTGGCCCCGCGGCGTGGCCCGGCCCGGCCCGGGTTGTGGGGCCGGGGGTCGCGGTCTTCCCGCGGCAGAGCAGCGGGGCGAGGGCTCCGCCAACCCTCGCAGGTGCCCTGCCGGGAGTTCGAACGGGGCAGGTGCGGCCGCCAGGCGGTTCCCGCCGCTCTCGGTGGTGCCCGGCCCCCGCGGAACCCGGCGGAGCTGTTAGAGGCGCCGCTCCGCCGCGGCCCAAGTTAAACGCGAGAACCCCGCCAGGCCCGGCCACACACGCTGCGCTGGCGCTGCCCGGAGCGGCGGGACCAGCCCCCGGTCCGAGATGCCCCCCCGTCCGCC
>JANVCC010000146.1:792947-989784 GCA_025345505.1 Todiramphus chloris collaris | reverse complement strand
GGGGCTCGCCGCGCCGTCCCCGCTTCCCCGGGGCACCCCGGGCACCTCCCGGGCCCTGGCTCTGTGCCACCCCCTTCCTGTGCGGCGGGGCATTCCCGCACCGCCCATCCCAGTGCGTCGGGCACCCGCCGTTAGCCCCGCGCCCCCATCGCCTCCCCGCCCCTGTGTGCCCGGTGCCCCCATCATCTTCCTGCCTCTGTGTGCCTGGTGCCCCATCACCTCCCTGCCCTTGTGTGCCTGGTGCCCCCACCATCTCCCTGTCCCCTCTGTGCCCCATGACACCCCACCTCCTCCCTGCCCTGTGCCCTGCACACTGGGGTACTCCCATCACCCCCCTTCTCCCTGCCTAGTAAACAGGATCACCAGTCCCCAGGGCACCCCCGGCACCCCCTGTTCCCCTTGCCCTCCCCTTGCTCCCCACCCCTGTGCTCGGAGCGCTGAGACACACTATTTCACAAGGCGTTTCTTTCCTAAATGGGTTTACACATGGGTTTTTCGAACGTATTCTCCTTGCTGTGGGGCGTGCCACTGCCTCGAAGGCCTTTGCATCGGGATCCTCACCCTGTGCTTTGCCCACCTGTGATCGCAGCAGCAGAAAGAGGAGCAAAGGAGAAATATTTCTGTGTTGTCAGGTTACTCGGTGCGTTTGACAGCGCTCGGTGTGCAATCAGGTTCCCCATTTCCTCTTTGCAGTCAGCTCCTTATTGTGCAGGTTTCCTCGCAGAATTCAGGACACCAAAACATTGTAGCAAATTAAAGAAAAAGCATGGTTGTGCTGCTTTGGGTTTTTTTTTTTTTTTTTTGTTTTAAGCCCACAGCAGCTGGCAGCTTTTAGTAGCTGAGCTCGTTTGTTTTGTCTTGTTCATTGGATGACAAGTCAGCGGTGACTCGGCGTTCGCGGGCAGGCGGTGCTGGGAACAGTGGTGCTGGGAGCAGCCCCCTTCCCAGCCGGTGCCGGGGGACAGGGGTGCGTTGTCACCTGTCACCAAAGCACTGGGTGCTCCTGTTGGCAGGAAAAAAGGCTCAGTGCATGAAATTCAGGGCAGGAGCTGCTGGGTGAAATGGACAGTCTTGTTTCAGCTCTGACTGAGAGAAAACAACAAAAAAGCACAGCTCAGTAGTCTTGTACTTTTATCCCCAAATGGCTTTGGTTTTGCCAGGCTGCTGGGGAGAGGAGAGAGGAGAGGAGACTTTGATTTTAGATTTCGTGTCTGTGAAGAACATCCCGCAGGCAGGAGCTGGCTGTAATCAGTTCAGGATCCTGCAGGCGGGTACTGGCTGTAATCAGTTCAGGATCTATCCAAAGCTTCCTGCTGGAGTCCATGGATGGCCAGGAATGGCACCCGTGTAACCCAGTAACTGTGCTTCCTTGTCTTCGTGGGTTACTAAACTCCGCGGTTAACGCGGAGGGAAATCCCCAGTTCCAAATGACCCCGTGGAGCTGTGGGGACTCGAGTTGTTGGCTTCGTGCAAATTGCCAAATGAATGTAGAACAGTATTTTTGTTGAAGAGAAGTTGTGGCTGCCCCCCTCCTGGAAGTGTTCGAGGCCAGGCTGGATGGGGCTCTGAGCAACCTGCTCTAGTGGGAGGTGTCCCTGCCCAACTGGATGATCTTTAAGGTCCCTTCCAAGCCAAAGCATTCTATGATTCTATGGTATTTCTGTTGGCCTGGGCCACTTTTCTCCAGCAGAAGGCTGAATGCAGCACTGACAATGTTGCTGCATCATTGTCACCTGCCTTCAGGTCTTGACCTCTCCTCAAGGCTCTTCCTGTAAGTAAGATCAAGTGGCATCTGGCTTCTTTACGTGAAAGATCTGGCTACATGCCAGAAGGAAACCCAGTTGTTCAGTGCCAGGCACATCCAGGGTGACATTTTTGATCACCATAATATACTTAACCTGAATGTTTGGTCCCCCTTTTCCTCTTGCATCCTGTGCCAACAGCCTCCTACTGAAGAAGGGCCGCTCCGTTTCCCTCTCTGGTTTGACGATGCCAGCGGGAGCCTGCAGCGCTGCCTTTGCAGCTGCTCAGGAGCTTATTTCTACAAGAGGAGGTATCTTTTCAAGCAGGGCTTCTGTGGGTGTGAGAAGAGCTGCCTGGGAGTGCCCCAGCCGTGCTGTGCCAGCAGGGCTGTCCTGCAGGGCTGCTTGCAGCTCCCTGCGCAAGCGAGGGCTCGTGGGACTGGACCTGCAGCCTCGCTGTGATTTATCGTGTGAAAAGCTTCCCGGAGGCTTGTTCCGTGGCAGTGTGGAACAGTGTGATGGGCTGCTTTCCAGCAGCTGTTTGTGCCCTCCGCTTCCCAACAGCTGGAGAACGGGGCTCTCCTCTCACCCCGAGGCACGTGCGGTGTCTGTGACCTCTTCTTGGTGAAATGATGACAAATACATTTGCAGAGTCTTAACGGCACTTGCTTCACACTGGAGGTGCAGGAGAAATGTTTAGGGTATATTTAAAATGCTGTGGTTTATCTGGGTATCCCCATCAAGGAAGGGAACATCCTGCTTGTCCGGGAGAAATCCTGAAATGACAAGAGGGTTACAATGTTGGTTGCTTCTGCTGCGTTGTTCTTCTACACCATGATCTGTCGTGGTGCTCCACTGTCCTTCCTGGTGCTCTTTGCTGAGCAACCTCTTGGCAGGAATTGTCCTCATCTCACTGCTGGGAAATGATCAGACTGATCGATTTTCTTTTTACTGTGGCATATAATTCTGAGTTTGGAGCTTTACTGTTTTGTTCTGCAAAGATCTTGAAGAAAAGTGAAAGGAACCTCAGAACTCCCCACGTTTCTTTATTCCCTTAATCCACGAGGCATAATGTACAACCCTGGCATGCCCTTTATTTTATTTGTGAGTTCCTTGTCATAAAGGAATGGCAGGCATGAGTGATGCACAAAAATCACCCCTTTTTGCTATTTTTTTTTACCATAAAAATTTGTTCTACTTGTCTGATTCTACATCTGATTTCTAAGAAGAGTGTTTTGGGCTGAATCCACCAGTTGCGTGCTGCTGGCCTGGTTGTGTCCCTAGACCAGCAGTCCCTCTCCAGTATTTGTTTGGAATATTTTAGAACATTTTAGCTGTAACAAAAAAAAATATTTGTGCCAAAGCAGGTTCTGACAACAGCTCTGGCTGGAGGTGTGTGCTCTCGGGGAGTCCTAAGGGAAACGGGAATGAGAGAACTGGCAGCTCTTGCTTGAGAGGAGCCCTTGGAGGAGCACAGCTCTGGGAGTACAGGAGTCGCAGTCCCAGTCTCCCACATATCCAGAACTGGGCTGGCAACTGGTGGCTGAGCGGGTCCTCCACAAGGCATCTCTCTCAGGAACTCAGGCTTAATATTTCCTTCCTAAAGCTGTATCTAAATCCTCCTGCAGTTCATAGTCCTGTGCCTGATCAGATCTGGGAACGCTGGTCTTCAAAACAGGGAGTGTTTCTAACAGGGTTGCTGCACACCAAGGATTTGGTCTTCTCCAAGCTCAGCACTTGTCTGTGCTCTATCCCACTGTGTCCCCAGGCAGATCCACCCAGGCTGCTACCCCATCTGGCCTGTGACATCCTGAACATCTTCTTAGCTCTTTTCGTAGCCAGAGTTTGTGTGAGCACTGATACAGTGAAAAACTCAGTCACCAAAGTTATTCAGCAGGCATTCGTTATTTTGCGGCGCTGGACACCCAGGGATCGCTCCTCCAAATGTGCACCCCGATGCAACCTGGGTACAGAGTGTTCTTCTAGTGACCTAAAGCCTAAAATCCTTATTCTTGCCAGTTCTTGTTTGTTCAGCATGCTCAGGTGCCTGGAGATGTCTTGTTGTCCTGCTCCTGGAGATAAACACTATCTACAAGGTTATGAATCTCTCAGTCTGTCCCTACTGTACAACTACCCATTTATTGTTGTTGCTTGTTCAAAGATTAGTGAAACTCCACCAGACATCCTGTTTCCTGCCTTCAGCACCTTCCTTCCCACAGCACACGCCCCAAAACAAGCCCTCTTTTGTCTTTCCTTGTCCTCTTCCCTTTGCTTCTTGTGTCAGAGGAGTGTGCGGCGACGGGGTTGCTGTAGTGTGATAACGAATGCCGTGGAGTAGAGGGGGTGAGAAGGTGTGAGTGGCTCTTGGGGAGGAGACAGCAGCAGCCAGGGAGCAGCTTCCCTCCACGACTTGTGAGCGAGCTCCCAGCGCCTGAGCACTCTGTCTTGGGCCACGCTCCGGTTGCCATCCGTGCTTGTGTCTCCTTTCAGGAATGGATAATCAGACAGTGCTGGCTGTGCAGTCCTTACTGGATGGTCAAGGAGGTGTGACAGATCCATCTGCTCAGAATGTCAACTCCTCTAGTGCCATCCAGTCGATGGGTAAGTCCTGGTAGCACTGGGAGAGAGAGAGGAGGGCTGCAGATCTCTTCCTACAGCGTGTAGTTGTGGCTGTGGGAACAGGCAGCTGCTACAAATGTTGGGAACCCTGAGCAGAAGGAAGGGAACAAGTGCCCAAGCGAGCAGAGATGCTTTTGGAGATGGTCATGACAACAGACTTGGCTGTGCATTTCCAGTAGGGGCCTGGAGGGAGGGATCAGCCTCTCACCCTGCCACTACTGCTTGTTACTGTTCACATCTATTATTTAATGAGCCATTCCTCATCCTCTGGGGATGTACAGCTACTCCAGTCATCCAGCATCTCCTCTGTGGGAATCAATATGGGAATGGGGCACTCATAGTGCTCGACTGGTCCTTGATGGGTGAATATCAAGTCACCCTCTGGAGGAGTTACAGTCTGTGTCCCCAGAAATGTCCTGCCCTAGGCTGTGAGTCTGACGGGAGGTACAGCCCTGTGAATCCAACTGTGTCAAGTGCAAATTTCATCTAGGACACGGTGACTGAGTTTTCTTCTTTCTACCTCTGATGTCAAGCAGAGGTGCCAAAGCCTTGGGGGGGGGGGGGTGGCTTTCAGACACAAGCTGCCATTGACTCTGTGCCCTGATCCAAGTTACTTCTCTTCCTTTGTGCAACCTGAGTAATAAAATTTGCCTCAGCCGGCGTAACGCAGGTGCTTTGGAAGAAGCTGTTTTGCCTAAAAGCAGAGGGTGCTCCAGCAGCCAGGATGAGTTGGTTGGTGATATCTTTGGGATGAAAAGACAGACAACAGGATTCAGTTTGTCACAGGGAGATGGCAGGTTTTGTGTATGGGAGCAGAGATGAGATTGGCTCAGTCCTACCACTTGGCTTTAGGGAGAGTTTGGTACTGGGAAAGAGGGACAGTTTGGGTCCTGCAGCTGATCCCTCCTGATCACGATGCTGTCCAGGAGGTGCTAAGGTGTCTGTATGCTTCTGGCTGTGGTTGTTAGGTGTAGCACTGGGGAATGCATAAGAAAGACTGGAGCACTGATCCTGTCCTCTTTATTGCAGATGACGAAGACGTGTTCCTCTGTGGGAAGTGTAAGAAGCAGTTCAACTCACTGTCTGCCTTCATGACTCACAAGAGAGAGCAGTGCCAGGGAAATTCCCCTTCCCTCTCCACAGTCTCACTGGCCACCAACAGTGTGTACACCCCCTCCATCACATCAGTGCAGCAGGCTCCGAGCGCCAGCCGGCAGGTACCACACTGCAGGTAGAGCCTCTGCTGCTCTGTCACCTGCTTTTGGGAGTGGGGGACCGCTGGGTGATGCTTGTAGATCCAGTGGTGCCTCATAACTGATCTCTGTTCCATGAGGCACAGTTGTGTTCCTGCTTTTCACCTCTTGGTTAAAGCTGCCTGGTCCTCTGCAGTGAGGTGTCCTCCAGCACAAGTGTCTGTTCGCCCTTTTTTCAGGACAGGAGGAGTTGCTTATTGTGTCTGTACTACAGGCAGGCTGTAGTTCTCCTGAGGAGCCCCAGTGTCACAGCCTGGCAGGCTGGCCATACCCCTGGGTGCACGCTGTGTGCTGCTCTAGTTGGAATGGCACTTGCTGTCCCCTGGGCTGTGGTCTGGCTCGTGGGCAGAAGCGGAGGCCAATGTCTGGCAGCTTCATCCCTGCATCCCTCTTCTCAGTTTCCTGCAGATAAGCCCACATAATGTGGTGTGATGAGGGTTAAGGGGATATCTTCTCTGGAGTAACTCTCCTTCCCCATGGACTTCTCAGGAGCGAGTCCCTTGTGCATGACGTGTACTGGGCCGGCAGTTGTCGTTTCCAAAGTGCTTTCAAACCAACTGGTTTCTTCAAGTTAATGTAGTGCCAGTGGATGGTGCTTCCCAGGGCTGCAAACACGGGTTGTTTCCACACAGAAGAAGGGACAGCCTCCCTCCCCTCCTATAACCTGGCTCCAGTCTGAAGGGATGAGCCTGACATTCACCATCTGCAGTCAGAGCAGCTTCCCTCAGTTCTCCACCTTCCCTAGTTAGGGAAGCACCCAGGAAAGGCCTGAACTTGTCTGTGACCAGTTTGTCCTGCAGATCTTGTTTAATAACACCTTGACTTGAATTGTAGCCAGTGGCCACTTTGCTGAGTCGCTGTCTGAAGAATATTTCTGGAGTAGCCTTATTGTTACAGCTGGAAACTCCCACGGACTCAGCAGGGAGCTGAAGGTAGTTACTGTGGCTCATCTGCTGACCAGAAGCTGTGAAAGCAGAGACTCCAAGGTTCAGTAAAATGCAGTGTCATTGGTTTTTGGTTATTGTCTTGTACTGTTGCCGGTCAACAATGCATCCTTTTTTTCTTTCAGCAAATTTCTACATACATCACAGTTCCCCCATCACCTCTGATTCAGACCCTGGTGCAGGGAAACATCTTAGTCAGCGATGAGGTGCTGATGTCAGCCATGTCTGCTTTTACATCCTTGGACCAGCCCATGCCGACGGTGCAGCCCCCGGCGCAGGTAAGGGACACGCGTGGGGCTGGGGAGTCCTGCTGCCTGGGCCTGCACTGGCACAGCAGGAGAGTCCTGTCTCTAGAGATCTGCTTCGATGCTGAACCCTGGGCACCTTCCCAGCGTGACAGCCAGGCTCAGGAAGGAGCGATGCGTAAGTGATAGGAGAGCTCCAGAGCCTGCTGTCTTCTGATGCCCTTTTTTCTGGCTCAAAGCTTTGTAACATGGTCACTCCAGCTTTTTTGTTGAGCCTCCATTATAATGGCTTCCGGAGCCCTGGTCAGTTTGCTCCATGGATCCCTCTTCTCCTGGGATGGTTGTTTTGGGCTCTCCCTGGGGCTGGCCAGGCTGTATACACTCTGCATGCTCTGACAATGTTCTTTGTAACCAGAAGGATTAAAAAAATTAAAAGCAAAGTAAAAAAAAAAAACAGTGGGGCTTGAGCACTTGGATTTTGGACGAGACAGTGTCTTGGCAGGTCATGCCAAGCTCGGTCTGGTCCAGCCTGGCAGTTGGACAGCGCTGCGTTGTGTCGAGACATCATCGCTGTTCTGCAGGTGCCCTTTTGAATTGGGACTGGGAATGCGTGTGAGGGAGCAGCCCTTCCAACTCTTCGCTGCTGCATTTTCAACGTCTTGTCTGTCTCTCCCTGTTCTGGTTTTAGAGCAGCCTGAGTATGCACGCTGGGGCTGGGTACCTCTCCCAGCCCCCCCCGCCTCCGCCTCCTCCACCACCACCCCCTCCTCAGCCTCCGCCACCTCCGCCCCCGAGCATGGGGGCTCCGGGGCAGCCCAGCACCGGCAGCAGCGGGGTGGTGGAAGTGTACAGTGCGCCTGCTCCCATGGCAGCAAACAGCACCGTGGAGATCCAGGCGCTGGGGATGCCGCCCTATCCGCCCATGGAGGTAAGGCCAGGGGCTCTCCATGGGGCTCTGTCCTCCTGGGCCTCTGCTGACAAGCGAGGCACCTTGGGAGTCGCCTGCACTAGAAATGTGGAATTCGAGCCTGGAAGATGTGTTAGGTTATTTGACAGTGATTTCCTCAGGGAGGTGGTACTGAACAGGAGGATGTTGGCAAGATGATGGGGATTCTGAGAACAAGAGAAACAGTTAAGAGGGATGAAGGACTTGGCTGGCACACATATAGGAGACCTGAATGTCTGCGGTGTTTGAGGGATACCCGGGGGTGTTGTGAGTGAGAGGGAGCTGAGGTGAGGGGCTCACCTCCCAGTGAGGTAGAGAGCACCGTGCTGCACACTGCAGGCTAAGCGGAGAGGAAAATTCCGTCTGAATATCAAAGAGCTTGGCGAGGCAGTATTCCCTAAAAAAACCTCCAAAGGCAGGGGTGAATTTAGCAGTGGGTCAGCTGTTCGTAGCCTCCACATTAGCCTTGCCATTCACAACAGAAACTACTCGGTGTGGCAGAGATTTGTCTGTCTTATCTTTGTAGCTGGCATCTCATCTGGAAGTGCCAGTGGTCAGATACAGACAGGGATGTTGGATACATCGTGGTTTCTGTTACTTATCAGGGCGGGCAACAGAAACACCCTCAGACCATGTCACCCCAGACTGATGCCTCTGGGTTATTTTTATCTCCAAATGTCCTTTTCTAATACTGGTGCAGATGTAACCGACTGTGTTTTGCCACCTGGAAGTTCTTTCGTGCTTTCCTTCCCTTCTGCAGTCCTACCAGGGCAGGCAACAGGGCCTGGAGATCATTGCCTTTGGGGCTGGTACGAACCTGCAGGGTCAGTAGTGATCATTCTGGTAACCTGCTCTGGAAGGATAAGAAGCTCTTCTTGGTTAAGACACAGCCCTCATCTGAGTCCCCCATAGATGGCTCCTTCATAGTGTTTCTTTGCTGCCCTGTTCCTGCTGTAGTAACTGCTGGATGCTTTGTGATGTCCAGTAGGAGAGTTTCACACTGTGCAGGGTGTTAGAGGCACGTTGGTGAACTGGCAAACCAGAAGTTTGATCCAGTTTGGCAGGAGGCAGAAAGCTCAGCCAGACTAACAGGCTGGTGTGGGAAGTGTCACTGGAGATGGAGGGGAGGGCAACTCTGAGCAGCAAACCCATTCCCACCGATAAATTGCCCTCTTGCAGGTACCGAGCCAGTGTGTGGAAAGCCCCGTGTACCCTTCTCCTCCCGTGTACAGCCCTGGGAAGCAGGGGTTCAAGTCCAAGAGCACCAGCACTCCCACGCCTTTGAGCAGCGCAGGAGGAGGCAGCGTGGTTGGCTTCGATTCTACCTCCCCTGCCAAAAGTCGACGCTGCAAAAATGAGAGCGGGCTGCAGGAAGGTAAGTGTCCTTCTAGCACCTGCCCTGCTCTAACCCATACCCCGCTGGGCTTATCCAGTAGTGGACTATCGAGCCACGGGCTCTGCAGGCCCCGTGGGGTGGCACTGGCTGTGCGTGCAGCTCTGGAGGAGGAATGCGATGCTCTGCACGAAGCTATCGAGAGCCAGTGAAAGTGTGGCCGTGCTTGTTGTCTGTCACCTCTGAGCTCACGTGAAGGGACTGTCACTGTGCTACTGCATGGGCAAGCTTGTGCTGAATCTCTGCAGCTACATGTTTATCGGGTCACACCCGAAATGGGGTGATCCTGCAAAGTAAAGTGTTAGAGCTTGGTGGGGTTTAACTCAAGAAAGACTGCCCAGCTGCAAGGCTGGTGGGTTAGATGTGGCATGGCCCTGAAGACCCTTCCCAAGGGCTCAGCAGTCCTGTCCCTGCCTTGGGTTTCAAGGTCTGTCGACCTGCCTGTCCCCAGGTGAGGCAGGACAGGGGTGTGCCCCCGATACAGGATGGAGGAGTGTCAGATCCTGCCTGTTGCACACCTCACTGAGTGACAGGGGAGGGCTCAGGCTTGAGGTGGAGGAAAGCCCTGGGCCTCCGGAGTTAACCACCATAGAGCTGCTAGGGGTTAACCTTATTTGCAGAGTTGTGAATGATGACGCAGACTGCAGCTCTCAGTCCAGAATTTCCTAGAGCAGCCCACAGTTCCGCTGGTTTCCACTGGTTTATACCCCAGCATAGTAGATAGAAGGTGTGACTGATTGATCTTCTGGATGGGAGAAATGTGTGTGTGCTCTGACTGATGGCTGACCTCGGTGAGTTCCCAGGAGAGACAGAACTGGGGCCCTTCCTTTCACTAACACCATGTATTTTACCAATGCCCAACAGGCCTTTAAAGTAGGCGTTTTGTAGCACAAATGGAAGGCTCCCTGGAGTGGTTAATGGAAGGCTCCCTGAAGGGGAGGCCCTGCCCTCTGCCCTACCACTCTCCCCAGTACCTCTAGAGTTAGCTCAGGCTACTATAAATATATGTTTGTGCCTGTAACCTCTCCCCAGTCTGGCCAGGCAGCTCTTATCCTTTCATAAGCCTTTAATTCTTGGTCCTGAATAGACACATCTTGGGGAGGGGGCCCTGTGGCACAGGGGGACGAGGCTGTGCCAAGTGATCTCATTCCTGTGTGTGCTCTTTCAGGCAAACCCAAGTCCCCCAAGCTGAAATGCACTTACTGTGACAAGGCCTTTACCAAGAACTTTGACCTGCAGCAGCACATCAGGAGGTAACGGACGCAAAAGAGTGGCTGGGCTGGAGGTGGGCACAGCTCCACTGAGGGAGTCTCAGCAGTCCAGTAGACCTTGTGTTTGTCTTGCCCCAGAATCTGGGCTGGGCTGGGAGGGAATCCTTCATCCCCTCACTCTGGGACACCTTCTTCCCAGTGGCTGGGGTGAAGGCCACATCGTGGAGGTCATCTTCTGACTGAGTATGGGCTGGCTTGTTTTCCTCACTGAGGAGACTTTGAAAGCCAAACCTGTTGTCACCTGATCACTGGAGCAGCAGTATCTCCACTACTTTCCTCTGCCCTCTCCTCTGCTCTCCCTTCTTAACAAGCTGCAGCCTTCGTGTTTGCTCTCAGTAGCAAACTGTAAGCAAAGCTCAGTCTCTGTATAGGGAACTCTTATAAGAGAGTTTTTCTCTGACAGGAGGAAGTTGAAATTTCCAGAGCTTCCCCCAGAGGAGGAAATCCTGAGGACAGATAAGAAGGAGAAAGTCGTGGTTTCACTCCTCTTCCCAGCCTGGACTTGTCACATGATATACTCCATGTGTTAGAGTCTGCTCTTTCTCCTGAAGCAGAAGGGCAGGGTAGAAAGACCTGTCTGTTGTAGACAGGGGAGAGCAAATCCAGGGAGATCAGGGGCTGCAAGCTGGAAGAGATGTGTGCAGGGGTGGGAGGGGTAACAGGAAGAAGGGGTTGTACCCTCGAGAAAGTGATGAGGTCCCCAAGGTCCGTGTGGAGACCCTGCCAGGGAATGTCTTTATGTTGCTGCAGAGCTCTCTTCTCCAACCTCCTCCTTTGATCCCTTGTCATCCCCAGACCGTGAGTGTTTTTCCTGTGCACGAGGCTTGTTACCCCAGGGCTCTCACAATCCACTTACTCCGATTAATTGTGTCTCAGAGGCCCTGTTTGGCCATTGCTGGTGCTGATCTTCCAAGCAGAGTGGCTAGAGCAGTCCTGCAGCAGCCACCCTGCCATGGCCCATGCCTGGGGGCTGTCTCCCCTCTCTGCCCATTGCTGATACGATGCCTTCTGCCTCCAGTCACACAGGGGAGAAGCCCTTCCAGTGCATCGTGTGTGGCCGAGCCTTTGCCCAGAAGTCCAATGTGAAGAAGCACATGCAAACCCATAAAGTGTGGCCTCCGGGGCTGGGCTGCACCATCTCCCGCAACTCCATCACAGTGCAGGTCATGGCCTTGAATCCCAACCAGCCGGAGGACGAGGAGAACACAGGTTTGCTGCCTGGGGGTGGTATGGGCATGGGGCAGAGCAGTGATGTGAGGAGTCTGCACATCCCTGCACCTCCTCCAGACAGGAAGGGAGGGCAGGCAGGAGCTGTATGTGCTGTTTGCATTCCTCCTGTGGGGTTTAGCAGCACACACTAGAGAAGCGAGTCGCATTCGCTCGACTCCAGCTGGCTGGTGCATCCCCCAGCTGTGGCTCCAAGCTCTGTGCCACTGGGTGCATGTGCGTGTGTGAGGTGTCTTCCCTCTTCTCACTCCCTGGCAGGTGCAGCTTTGGCAGTGCACGAGCCACCTCTGGTCTAGTGGCCAGACAAGCCAGTGGTTTAGCAAAGCCCAGTGCTCTGGCTTGTTTGCAGTCTGCAAGTCATACCTGGGCTGGGTCTGGCCCCAGCAGCCAGCTGAAAATACTTGAGGCAGAGAAATGCTCCTTGCTGGCAGATGGTGCCTGGACACCCTTTCTGCTGGTGGCCTCAGTTCTGGTAGGAGGGGAGGGAAGGCAGTGACACTGTCATGTCTAGGACAAGGTCCCACTGGAGCTGCTTTCTGCAGACATGCACTGTGAGCTACTGGCTGGATCTTACCTCCTGTCTCCTGCCAGAGATGGGAGTAAATCTAGATCTGGTTCACTGGCAAGAGGCCTGTTCTTACTGCTCCACAGAGCACCATTGTGTCTCTGGAAAGGAGAATGGGTTAAGGAGAGGAAGGTGGAGTAGTCAGAGCGCTTAATCTGCAGATAAATTTAAAACTACCCTGTCAGAGGGTGAGATTCATCTCATCTAAAGAATCTGCCTTTGAAAGGAAGGCAGAACCTGGACCCAGAGCCATGCCTGGTGTGTCTTGGCAGTGTGGTGCTTGCAGAGCAGCGGTCCCATGACAGGCTGTGACTTCCTCTCTCCCTTCCTCCAGGTTTGACTCAGCCCTCAAGGAACCCTGCACCACCACCCCAAGACATGAGTCCCTTGGATGAGAGTGAGGCGGGCAAACTGGAAGCCAAGCAGGTTGTCTTGATTGACAGCTCTTACCAGTGTCAGTTCTGCCCCAGCAAATTCAACACCTATTTCCAGCTGAAATCGCACATGACGCAGCACAAGAACGAGCAGGTAGGGACTGAGGGTGCCCTGTGCTGGTGGTGAGATTGGGATGCACTGGCTCCTGGGGTCTGTCCTGAGCTTCCTGCTCTGTAAAGCTGCCAGTGCTTCCCATGCAGCTCAGCTCTGCGTGTCTGTGTTGCAGCTGGGTGGCCTGGCTGACTTTGAAAAGCTCCTCTGCCACCACCCTGCTGAGTGAGAAGTCAGACCAGTAGGTTTCAGTGGCTAGAGAATCAAAGAAGAAAAGTCCAAAGTTTTCAGAGTAGGTGGCAGCTCTTGGGTCATGGGACAGTCACCGCTGGGGTGTTGTGGTCTCACCCACTCGACTGGTTTCAGGTACTCACACCAACAGCCTTTTCTCCCACCTTGCTTTCTGAGGGCAGTGCCCTGACAATCTGTGTTTGCAGAATGTTCAACTCCCAGGAGGTTCTGTTGTTGTCTTCAGCCAGAGCTGCCAGCCACCTTTTGATGCTGAGCTGTCCTGCACCATTCTTCAAAGACCCTTCCTCTGAGGAAGGGGATGTTTCACCCCCACGCTGTGTCCTGCTGCAGTGCAGAGCTGGGTTTCAGCGCAGTGCCCTGACTGAGTGCTGAGGTGGCTGTGGGCATGGTGGGATGCTCGGGGCACCACAGCATTGCTTTGTTGATAACATCAGCTCAGCTGTTCTCCAGCACAGTGGGTCAGGGGCCAGTGGTCCCTTTCTGTAAATGACCCAGTGGCAACAATTTCCAAAAAGGAGAGCCACTGTCTATTGGCAGAGGGTTTCCCCTGTTGGTTTCCATGCTGTGCCACTCCAGGCACTCTCCTTCTTCTCCCAGGTGTACAAATGTGTGGTGAAGACCTGTGCTCAGACCTTCCAGAAGCTGGAGTCCTTCCTTGAGCACATCAAGAGCCACCAGGAGGAGCTGAGTTATCGCTGCCACCTCTGCAGCAAGGACTTCCCCTCCCTGTACGAGCTGGGGGTCCACCAGTACTCCCACAGCCTGCTGCCCCAGCACAGCCCCAAGAAGGATGTGGCCGTGTACAAGTACAGTAGCAATCGGTGCTCACAAGGCTTGTAGGAGTGAGTGGGTGCAGAGTGTGTTTGGCTGACAGCGGTGGGGACATCAGAGGGAAGAGGGGGCTGTGTGTTCAGCAGATGTGTTTTTTTCGGGACCCAGGTGGCGAATGGGTGGACCCTCTGCCAGGCTGATGGCACGGAGCACTTTGAGTGCAAGGAACATTTTGGAAAGACAGGGAAAGGCTGGGATCAGTTACATGGGAAGATCCCATCACTGCAAGTCCCCTTATCACCAGGCAAGAGTGTGATGGGCACAGCTGAACCTGCACTGGGCTTGGCCAGAGAGCCAGGGCAGCTCCTTCTTGTAGAAGTTGTGCCCAGAAAAAAATGTCCTATTCCTTTGCTATGAAAGGATCTATTTTTATTACCTGGGAAAGCCTTTCTATTGGTGTAGAGGGAAAGGGCGAGAGGTTCCAAAAGAGCTCTCTGGAGCTTTTGAAATGCCAGCAGAGACATACAGGAGGAGTAGGAAGCCCAGAAGATACTGAATTCACCTAGGAGCTTCATGGAATAAATATATGCTACTTCTTGAACGGGTATAAACTTGAGCATAGAAGGTTCCATCTCAATGTGAGGAGGAACTTCTTCACTGTGAGGGTGATGGAGCCTGAAACAGGCTGCCCAGAGAGGTTGTGGAGTCTCCTTCTCTAGAGACTTTCCAGACCCACCTGGATCTGTTCCTGTGTGGACTGCCCTGGGTGATCCTGCTCTGTCAGGGGGGTTGGACTCGATGATCTCCAGAGGTCCTTTCCAACCCCTACCATTCTATGATTCTGTGATTCCATTGCAGAGCTTCACCCTACAGCTTACTAGTGGAGATCTTTGAGATCAGAGCCCTGCTTAGGTTTGAGGAGGTTTTAACCTGATCTAAGAAAAAAGGGCTTCACAGCAAGTACTCGGCATCAGCACGTCTGTGTCCCTGTCAATGTGTGTCCCCGTTGCCCGTTAGCAGTCACCTTCAGCAGGGGTGTCTGGCAGAAATACTGCCAGGATGTGTGACAAGTTGGGTGGAGAGGGCCCGGGTGGCCTGAGCCAAAGCCTTGTTAGATGCTGGAGACCCGACATGGAAGCGTGTCACCTCGTGGGTGCCCCAGCCTTGGGTAACACTGCTGTTCTGCTGTGTTCCCACTCCCAGCTCCTTCACTGGGAGCTGCTGTCTCTGTGCAATGAAGAAGGAAGGAGGTGTTTAAGTAAGGTGAGGTCGTTACTTAGGGCTTGTCTCCACGAGGAAGCGATGCGGAATATGTGCTCTGGTCTGGGTGAGCACTTCCACTGGAGTCTGGGTGGAAGAGCACTAACAATTTAAAGGCTTTTCCACACAGTTTTCCAGCATCTCCCTCTCCTGAAGGATGCTGAGTGTGAGTGTGATCTGGCTACGTGGGGTTGCTGAGGTTTCGGAGCACTTGGGTGGTGGTGTTACCCTGTCAAAAAACAACCTGGACGCGGGCTGGTGGGTGGGCTGAGCAGTCGTGCTGGGCTCTGCCTGTTGGGGTTTGCTGGTCATTGCCTTGTTCACAGGCTCTGTCCTTTCTCCCCTCATCAGGTGTGTGAAGTGTGTAAATAAATATTCCACCCCGGAAGCCCTGGAGCACCATCTGCAGACAGCAACGCACAACTTTCCCTGCCCTCACTGCCAGAAGGTGGGTGGGTGGCTGCTGCCTGGGCCACTCTGGGACATGTAGCCAGGGCTCTGAGGGTGGTGGGAACCCTTGGCTCCCTTTCCTCTCCCTTCCTACCTCAGTACAGACTGGCAGGCTCCTGAGGTGCTTTTCAGAAAGACAGAGGTGGTTGCACCCCTGGCCCCCAGCTCGCTGTCCCTGCACCAGAGTACATTCCTGCCTGCAGTGCTGGCTTTTCTTCTGGGTCCCGTTTGCTGAACAGAATTTGACAGGGGAGCTCCCTAAGTCCTACGACATCAGAGGACTGCACACCGGGCTGCTGTCCTTAGTTCTTCAAAGCAGGTGTCCCAGGAGGAGTGGGGCTGGTTTTGGGAAGCCTTAGGGTGGCTGCAGTGCCCTTGACCCACTGTGCCTGGCTACCTACAGCCAGAAGGGTTGGGCATGGAAAGCCCCGGGTCCTGGGGGAGCTTGTACATCTCCATTGCTCTCCTAATCTCCTCTTGCAACAGAATTCTCTGGGTTCCCCCTTGTTTCTCTCTTTTGGATGAATGCTCTGTGTCCTTGGCAAAGAGGAACCTGTCTGAGGGATGTGACTGGGACTGGAACGATGCCCGGGTAGGTTTTGGCTGGAAACACTCTCTTCAGCACAGCCCCTGAGGGGGTTTGAGGGGCAGAATTTTGAGGGTTTGAATTCTAATAAATTACTTTTTGAAATCCGGACTAAAATTTGGACCCTTGCTCCTCTGTTTATAGCAAAGGAAATGAAAATCCTGCAGTGGGGGCAGGGACAATGTCAAAGGAGTGACCGCTCTGTACTGAGGTAGCTCAGGAAGGGGAAACACACTCCTGTCATGGTTAGTAACCCATCTTTCTTTACCTGTCTTCTCTCCACTTCCCCCACCAGCTGACAGATGGCCCTTTGAGCCTGGGTGGGACTTCCACCTTGCAGCACAAGGGTTTGAAAGCTCATTATCTGCAGCAGTATTTTTTACTTTTGTTTGTATTCTTGCTAATACTGATGTTTTCTGAGCACAGTCCTGGGTACCAGAACGCCTGGCCCTACTGTGCTCCCCTCAGATGTGTGCTTGCAGCATCCTCATTAGGAAATCACTTAGCTTGGGTATTCCCAGTATCCCCGTTAGCCAAAGGAACCATCCTTACTGGCTTTATAAAGACCATGAACGGGAGCCTTCGTTAACAAATTATCAGGAAGCACAAACCGAAGGTAACGCTGTGGGAAGTTAGTAACCACTGAGGCTCCTTGCCCAGCCTGTCCCACTGCTGGTTCCAGTGGAAGACTGGGCATCCATCTGGTGTGCTGGTCCTCAGCACTATGCTGTTACAAAACTTAGCAGCAAGGTTTCAGCTTACGTGTTTTTGAAGGATAAGAGGGGTTGCGTGTTGTTTGGTTTGTTTTTTTGGTTTGGTTTGGTGTTTGTTGGTTTTGTTTTGCTTTTTATCTTGGTTCATTGTTTTTTTTTAAAAGCTCTTATCTGTATTTTCCTTCTACAAAGCAGAACTTTTTCTCATTGCTTCTCTTCCAAGAAAGCAGCGACGCTGAGCTTCCTATGCTTTCTGCCTAGGCCGTGGCTCCCATGGCCGTGCGGGCCCCGCGCTGGCCCTTGGGTGCCGCTGGCTCTTAGCCCTCTTTTGGTGCCTTGCCAGGTGTTCCCCTGCGAGAGGTACCTGCGCCGCCACATCCCCACGCACGGCGGGGGCAGCAAGTTCAAGTGCCAGATCTGCAAGAAGTTCTTCCGCCGGGAGCACTACCTCAAGCTGCACGCCCACATCCACTCGGGTACGGGCTCCCTGGCAGTCCTCGCTGCCCCCTGTAATGCTCTGGCTCTTCTCCTGATAACTCCGAGTCACAGAGTTGGCTGTACGAGTCAGTTGGGTCCAGGAGACGTGTGGTTTTGGTTCAGCCCCACGGCCAGTACTGCAGCAGTTAGAAGTGGGACACAGAGGTGGCTTCCCTGCCACCCATGGTTGCAGGAGCTGAGGGAGCTGACCCTGGAGAGCAGGAGCCATGCTCCGTGCGGATGATATCCATCCATTTACCCTCTGGGCAGAGTAGGGAAGCTCAGGGCAGTTTACAGAGAAGCAGAGTGGCAGAGCTGCCACAGTGAAGCCCGTTTGTGACCAGAGCTGCTCTGTGTCACTGGACTCTCCCTAACTCTTGGTCTTTTTTTTTCTCTTTCCAGGTGAAAAGCCCTTTAAGTGCTCAGTGTGTGATGCAGCTTTCAATCGCAAAGACAAACTCAAGCGACATATGCTGATCCATGAACCTTTTAAGAAATATAAATGTCCCTTCTCGTACGTAGTGTGCCCCTGGCGTGGCACCTCTCTTAATGGGGTTGGGATGAGACAAATGTTTCCTCCAGGTACCCTAGGGAACACGTGTGGCATTTGCCGATCCACTGTTTCTTGGGGAGGCAGGAATGCTCTGTGCTGTTGAACTGGGAACCCAGAAGTCCCAGTTTTTTGTCATTGACTTCCTGTGGGGCCACATCATTTCATCTCAGTTCATCGAGCCCTGGCTACCTGGGAGGCTGGGTGGGTTGCACCTGGGGAGCAGTGGGGAAGAGAAGGAGGATTATTCGATCCTAAAGCACAGGGTTGTCTGAATGATGGGCTCTCCCCAACGGCCATGTCTCAAAAGCACTTGGCAACACAGGAGCTCATGTACGAGCCAGAGAACCCCGGCTTTAGAAGGTGCATCCCCAAATCCATGGCACAGCCATGGGCCTTCTGAGATAGACAAGACTGATGGGCTTTCCCCTGCTCCAACTGCCTTGTAGCTCCTTCCAAAGTATTTCTGTCTCCAGCTGGGAGCTTGAACCTGCTGAGCATTCATAGTGAGATAGAGCCCATGTGTAGTCACGCAGAAGCCACATGTCCCTGTAGTAGCCTGTTTATTTCTTGCTCCTCTCTAGAAGGGCTGAAATAGTGGAGCTCCTACTGAGACTGCACAGAGGGATCCATCTGGGTGCTGCTAAGGAGAAGGGTTGTGGATCTCTTTATGGTCCAGGAGCAGTTTATACGTTGATCCTCAGCTGATTGATGGTGCTCACCAGCCTCTGTTGTTCTTACAGAAGCCACACGGGCTGCAATAAAGAGTTCAACAGGCCTGACAAGCTGAAGGCTCACATACTGTCCCATTCGGGTAAGTGCAGCTCTGCCCAGGCTGCTGCTGGTTGGGAATGGTGGCTGGGATTTGCTGTGCTGCTGCAGGAGCGTGTGACAGAAGGAGTAAGCCCGAGAAGCAAGAGACAGCAAGCTGTGAAAGTGCTTCTGCTTCATACCCCCAGAAGCTCGGGATGTTCCTTACAGGTGCTTCCTCTGCCACATCCCTCCACCCCCTGCTCCCACAACACAGTTGTCTGTGGGAGAATTTTCCACAGCATGTGGTACAGTGTTGGCCAGGCCTAAATTCTTTATATAATTTATTAGTTTTAGGGTTTTTTTTAATCTCTCTTGCAGGCCTGTTTAAGTGAGCTGTGTCTAAGCTTTGAGCTGTTTTCTAAGGCAATCTAAATCTGTAGGCAGGGCCTGCTGGCGAGATGCAGGAGCAGAGCTGGATTACTCAGTGTGTTTGTTTTCAAATGAATATCCCGAGTGCTCTGTCTGCTCCTCCCTAGTACCATCTCACAGGCAAAAGGACATCTCTTGGGATTTGATTCTCTTCTCTCTGTGTTCCAACAATGAACCTCCAGTTCCTAATAAAGGCAAATAATTTATTCCCGTGCCCTAGGGATTGTCCTGACTTTTGTCTCTTGGGGTAAAACTGAAAGTGTGTTCTCATGCCAGTCGTGTCCAAAGCCCGGCAGAGCACAATCAGATGGGACTGTGCTGACACTGCAGTGGATGGTTTGTGTCAGACTGTACATCCCCATACTTGGGAGAAAAAAAGTGAAAGTTTTTTACTAACCAAATACACTTGAGAAAAACCTGGAGTTTAACACTGCCAACACTGTTCAGGTTTTTGTCACAATTACCTGACATTTTTTTTCCTCTTATTTGAGGCAAAAACTATTGTTTTAGCTCTTCCTAAACACAGACACTCAGGGTGTAGCTGCTCACCCTTTTCTTGCCAGTTTTCCTGACACAGCATCTCCTTAGACCATGGGGGTTTTGGTTTGTTTTAATTAGCAAGCCAAAAAAGAGTTGGGGCTTCTTGGTTGAGGAGGTGGCTGTTTCATGCTTTTCTCAGGAGACATCTCCTTGGAAGAGGAGGTGAAGCTTTCACGCTCTCCCTTGGGGTGGTGGAGATTCTCCTGAAGATCAGCAGTAGGATCAGCAGGGTCTCTAACTGAGCTCTCTCTCCTCTGGTACTCCGGGCAGGGATGAAGATCCACAAGTGCCAGTACTGTAACAAGTCCTTCAGCCGACGAGCCCACATGATAGAACATCAGCGCTCGCACACCGGCAACTACAAATACCGCTGCCCCACCTGCAGCAAAGGCTTCACGCGCCACAAGTACATGAAGGACCACAAGTGCCGGCTGGGCTCACCCAAGGACAAGGACCTGCAGCTCAGGAAGGCCCAGAAGAAGCGAGTGGCGCGGGGACGCAAGCCGGGCCTTTCCCTTCCCAACCAGCTGGCTCTGGCAGAGCTGAAGGATGGTGCTGCTGAGGAAAGCCCCCCGGAAGGTGGCCCTAACAAAGAACCGTTCCAAGAGTCAGATGCAGTCCTGTCCATCGTGGTTGGTAGGTCAGGAACTGCTGACTCGGACCTTGTCGTTCCTGGGCAGCCCAACAACATCGCATCGAATCTGGCCCTGGCAGAACTGCAGAGTGCCTCGGATGGCCCCTGCACCATGCTGGCTGTCCCTGTGTACATCCAGACAACGGAGTGAAGGTGCCTAGAGCCACTGTGTGGCTGAAGGCTGCTGCTGGGGCTCTAGGGCCTGGTGCTGAAATCAATCCCAGGGAAAAAGACCAAAGCTCTTGTCGGGAGGTAGCTGGATATGGAAGAGAATGGCTTTCATCTCCACTTGTTCTTCCCATCCTTGGGCAGAGAACCGTTTGGAAGCCACCGACGGCTACAAGGCACTCAAGAGAACGGCTCTGTTATTTCTTGTCCCTCTGCATCACTGGTCGGCCCAGGGCAAGAAAGACTGAGATCCCTGAATCAGGGTAAGAAGAAGGGGTGTGCAAACTTGCCACAAACAGAGCTGCTGCAAACAGGTGGCTTTGCAAATCACAGCCTGTCCCATCTGTGGTTTTTCTGGCCTAAAAGCTGTATTGCCCAGTATTTGGGTGGCCCTTCTAAGAGCAAACAATTGATCCTTCCTAGTGGAAGCAAGTTCATCCTGAGATCCTTTGGGAACACTGTTCAGAAATACCTTGGTAGTCTTATGTCCGGTATCTTTCTCCTCTCTGCCTCTATCAGTAGAAAGATCACCTTGTCTGTACTACATGTGTTATAAACACCCTGGACCTCGTGTGCTGTGTGCAGTCAGTGGCTGGTAGCGTGTGCGTGTTGTTGGCTCTTCTCTCTGGTTGGTATTCTCTCCACAGGTTTTGTTCTTTTTGTGGTTTTTCTTCATGTCCCAGGATCTCCCAAGTGCCTTAGACCTCAATGAGTCAATCCTTGTGACAGCTAAAATGGGTCAACTTCTGTGTATAGTCAGGGAGACTAAGGCCTGGGTGAAATGACCTGTCCAGGGTCACACAGGTAAACCTGTGATGCATCCATGAGCCAGTTTTCTAGCATTGTGTCTGGACTAGGTGCTGCAGGGTCTGCCTGTGCACCTCTGCCAGCTGCTCCCCAACCTGTACCTTCCCTTCGTGCAGCTCTGTGGGCTGCTGGTGGGTAGGGAGTTGCTGTGGTTAGGTAGCAAGAAAGAACACATGGATTGGGATCAAAGGCAGAAGGGACAGAGTCCTCCTCACACACTGGCCATTGAAGAAGAGGCTTGACCATGATCATGACCCTTCAGATCTATACTGAACATGCCATGGATGGGATGGGGTGGGGTGGGATCCCTCCTTGGTCAGTTTGGGGTCACCTCTCCTGGCTGCTCCTCCCCCAGGTGTCACCTCCTCCTCACTGCACCCCAATGTGGGGCACAGGATTCAGCAGTGACCTTGGTCTGCACAGGAGCAAACATCACCGAGAGCCTTTCTACACCCCCCAGTCCTTGGTAGTGACTGTAGCCATGGGGTGTTAGCACTGCTTCCAGCAGAGTCTGGCTGTGAAAACCTGCCCTGAGCTTCAGGAAGTGCAGTTAGAAGAGACTGAGCTGAAATCACTGAACAGAATTAGTTCTGTTCTACCTCAAACCAGGACCTGCTCCCTTCTCCACTGCCCTGCCAGGCTCCTACTTTGTCTGTTTCCTGCTCAGTCCCTGGTTTTTTATGCTGTCACAGGATGCCCTGACTGCTGGGAATAGGACCTTCACACAGACTGCATTGATGCTATGACCTGCTGCCTCCAGGTCCTGGGATGTTCTGTCCCCATGCTCTGCTCTCCTGTGCTCCATGTGTAGCCCAGCCAAGCTGAGCTTTCCCTTGTAAATTTGTTTGATGAGCTGCTGAGTTGTCTGTAGGTGCAAAAGGCTCCATTTCCAGCCTGTTTCTCTGGGGTGGTACAGAGCAGAGTGTGGGTTCAGTCAGTTCTGGGTCCTGAAACTCTGCCTGTAGAATCCCCTGACTCCTGTCTGGGAAATGAGTGTTTCTGGCAAAATATTTTGCTCAGATCTTAAAAACAGCAGCTTGTGGAGCCAGCATACTGGTGCTGTGCAGGAAGCACCCAGTCTAGTGATGGGTTATGCTGTCAGCCTTAGAATATTGTCACGTGGTTCCTGTCAGGATGAGTCCCACCACCAGCTCATTTTGTTCACTTGTTTTTTGCCCATTTCACTTTTTGGTGATGCTTCTGTACCCCCTGCTGTTGGCAAGTGTCAGGGGATGGAGCATGGTGCTTACTGGGGAGGCTGGGAGCAGGGGGTTGTTCAGGCTTTAGAAGAGGTTAAGGAGAGGTCTGGCTGCTGCCTCCAGCTGCCTAACACGTGGGGGTGGAGAAGGTGGAGCCCAACTCAGAGCTGCACTGGGATGGGATGGGATGGGAGGCAATGGGGGCATGTTGGAACATGGCAGCTTCTGACTCTATACAGAGAAAATTTGCTGCCAAGAGGTTGGTCAAAGGAAGGAGGCTGCAGAGAGGCCATGAGATCTTCAGCACCTGGTGATACTCCAGTTTCAACAGAGCATCCTGCTCTGAGCAAAGGTGCCTGGGAGGAGGCGGTGGGGCCACAGACCTCCAGATGGCCCTTCCTGCTGAAGTGTTTCTGTGAAACGTTTTGTCTGCTTGGAGGGACAGAGTTTATTTGCCCACAATGTTTGTTTTAAGTACTCGGCTCTCACAGGAGGGGAAGGGCAGCAGGAAATAGTTTGCTAAATATACTTTTCCTATTTTCCTCCCCTCTGTACCCGCACCACACGGGGTCATTATGTGGTCCCGGCGCTGGCTGCGGTGCTGCAGCTGTGTCTATTTTGAGATGATGGTGATGATGATGATGATGATGGTGACGTGTGGGTGCAGCACTCCTTCAGCTCTGAGGCACCAGCTGGAGACCTGGCTCTTCCTTTCTGATCCCTGCTTTCCACCAGCCCCACACAGAGGCCAGCCAGTCTAAACGAGATGCTGGAAGCTGTTGCAACTCCAGGAGCGGACACAGAGCCATGAAACAGCCTCGTATGTGACTGTGGGACGTGGGGGCTGAAAGATGCCACCTTTTTTGCTTGACCCGCGTTGGCATGGGTGGTAGTGATGAACCAAAATGAGTTTTATCGAGTATTACCTTGTGTTCTATGAACCTCAGAGCAATTCCACGCAGCAGGGATCGCTGGCCAGCAGGAGGCCGGGCTGGCTGGCTGGCTGTGCAGCTCCTGCCAGTGGAAGCTCTGGGGATCTGAGTCCTACGCTTGTCTGAGGGATGCTGCAGCCCCAGGGCAACTGGCAAAGGATGGGCCACTGCCTGCAAGTGTGGTGGTCGCTGTCCTGCTGGGCTGGTCGCACAGGTCCTGGCAGCCCCTGCAGAGCTGGGCAGTGCTCTGGAGCCTCACTGCCCTTTCTGTGTAAAGGAGAAAATAAAAATGCTGTTCTCTAAGACAACAGGAACCCCCCTCTCCTGTGAAGCCATGCTGCATGCAGATTAAATTTTGACAGAGAAGGAAGTGATGTGGGAAAGAGAATTTTATTAGAAGGCTAACTGCTATCACTCAGCCCCTGTGAGTTACGTGCAGTCCTCTCTGCGGTACTGCTCTGCACGCAGGGACCGGTTGTGCAGAGAAAGGGCCTCAGCACAGCAGGCCACGAGCTTCAGACACCCTCTTTCTTCCCCCCTGTCCCAGTCTCCTCCAGCTGCTCCAGTTCCTTCAAACCTGCAGTCAGTTACGATGGATACAAGCTCTTCTATTTCCTCCTGGACAAAAGGGAAGAATTCCACCCAGAATTTTACCCTGTGTGTGTTTCTGCAGCGGGGCCTGCCCACTGCTCAGCTGCAGTGCGGGCTGAAGTGGATCTGAGCTGCTCAGGGCACTGGTTTTGTCCCAGCACCTTCCCATCCCGTGGCCTGGGTGCAATCATTTTCTTGACCACTGTCGGAAGCTTTTTGGCATTTTCTGGGAGTTCCCTGGAGCACCCCAGGGACAGAGCCACAACCTGGGCAAACTGGAGCCAATACTGGATCAGAACAAAGGTCTGTGGTGCTCAGCCTCCACTTCTGACAGTGAGGAAAGGGCAGGTGAAAGCTCTCCCTCTCCTTCTACTCATCCAGCCTCTGATGTCATCATCTGTGAGGCGCTTTCCTGCCCTGGGAGCAGCTTCTAGAAGCCTCTGTGGATTTTTCTTGCGTATTTTTTTTTGTGTGTCTTTCTTCCATACCCACCATTACAACATTAACAGGGTAGAATGAGGTGGGATCCTTTGCACAGCTTTGTTGCTGAGCCCTCCCCTTGTCCCGGATGGGGCTGACATGACCTGGATTAGGCAGTGCAGTGCCTTTTCCTACTTACTGAGGGCACAAAAAGGCTCTCTTGCCTAAAAAGCAGCCATTTAGTTTATTTTTCCTCTTTGCCATTTGGTGTGTATACCCCAGCCTGCTTTACACAGCACTAACTGGTCCAACCCTGCCCAAAGCAATAGTTAATTTTCTTGGGCACTTTCCAACCATTGTCCAAGTCTGTTGTTAATTAACTTGTTTTCATGACACCACTGTGGGTAGAGGGGTGTGTGTGTTTATTAGGTCTACAGAAGACTCAGCACAAAGAAACAGAAGTCAGAAATGTCTAGTGAATGTTGATACCAGGCCGAGGCACTCGAGAGTTGGACTTTGGAACTCTCTACATAGGTCCTTCAGTCATTGACGTGGAATTATGTCCATACTCCTCTGCAGATGAGAAAGTGCAACCCAAGCGTCCAGCAAACGCACTCACAACCAGCAACCACGGCTCTGGATTTAAATACTTTGACGTGGGCATGCTGAGAAAGTTTAAAAACAGAAACTTTATCACGTGGGGCCGGGATCCCGCCCCGGGCAGGCCCGTGGGGACGGCAGAGGCGGCGGCCTCCGCCCCGCCCGCCTCCTCCCAAGGGCCCATAGGGCCGCGACGGGGCCTCTCCCTCCACGGCCACAGGCCACTGAAGCGCGGCGGGGGCGGCCCCTCTCGCTGGATCGCTGCTGCCGCACCGCCCGGCCTCGAGCTGCAGGCAGCTCGGCCTCGGCCGCCACGGCCGTGGCGCCGGCTGCTTCCCCCCCCGCGAGCTGCCGTCCCGCTGACATCACCGAGCTCCTGACGTCACCGCGCCCCATGACGCCACTTCCAGGTTCCGCTCGCTTGACCGCCCCTCTCCGCCCTTCCCGTC
Source organism: Todiramphus chloris collaris (assembly GCA_025345505.1). Taxonomy (NCBI): domain Eukaryota; kingdom Metazoa; phylum Chordata; class Aves; order Coraciiformes; family Alcedinidae; genus Todiramphus; species Todiramphus chloris. The sequence continues at coordinate 964,512 of JANVCC010000146.1, read as the reverse complement.
ATGCTCCGCGTCTCGCTGCCGCCGCGACTACATCTCCCAGCAGCCCTCGCGGGCGGCCGCCGCCTGCCAGCGCGTCGCGGCGCCGCGGGGCACGCCGGGAGCCGTATGCGGCGCGGGGGCGGCGGGGCGGGGCAGCGCGACGGGCTGAGGCGGGCGGGGTGCGGGAAGTCCAGCGAGCGAGCCAGCGAGCGGTCGGCGGCGGCGGTCCGGGCTGCGCCGAAAGGCTGACGGGCAGTCTGTGAGGGCGGCGCGGAGTCAGAGGAGCAGGTACCGGTGCTCCGCGGCCGACCTCGCCACCTCCGCCTCGCACCGCGGCCTTGGTGGCCCGGCCCGGCGCGGCGCAGCCATGTCGGGGCTCCTGGGGAAGCTGTTCGGGACGGGCGCCGGTGGGAAGGGCGCCGGGAAAGGCCCGTCCCCGCAGGAGGCGATCCAGCGGCTCCGGGACACGGAGGAGATGCTCAGCAAGAAGCAGGAGTTTCTGGAGAAGAAGATCGAGCAGGAGCTGGCGGCCGCCCGCAAGCACGGCACCAAGAACAAGCGCGGTGAGGGGCTGGGGCCAGGCTGGGCTGGGCTGGGCCGGGCTGGGTCGGGTCGGGCCGCGCCGCCCCTTCCTCTGCAACAGGTCGGCCGGGCCTGGCTGCCCGGGAGCGGGGAGGCCCGGGGCGGCCTGGCTGTGCGCTCTGTGTAGCACAGGCGCCTGTGCGTAGCTGTGCTTTCTAGCCTCTTGCCTTTATTTTCTAGCGCGCTGCCCGGGGGCCGCGGCGGCCTCTCTCCGGGCCCTACTGCCCTTCCCAGCCGGGTCCGTAGCAGAGCAGGCTTCCCCGGCTCGGGCAGGCAGGCTTCACCCGGAACGGAGCTGCCGCGTCACGCCCGCGTGATAAGGATGTCAGGCTGCGGCCAGCCCTTCTGGGCGACGGTCTCCTGCTCCGTGTGCGCGTTGGTCTGGGGAGAGGTTGGGCGAATATTGCACAGCAGAAGCTGGGGGGTTGCTGGTTGTGTCCAGGGGGAGCTGGCAAAGCAGTGTGGAGTAGGGCCTGGCTTTGCCATCCTGTTGTTTGGTTTTATTCTTCTAACAAACAAAACTCGTTACCAAACCACTGCTTTAGCCGAGGATTTGGCTAAGTATCTTTTTATTGTTGTCGAAAGCTGTAGGTGGCTCATAAATGGACATTGGAATGGTGTTCACCAGGTGGGACTCGGCCTTCCTGGAGAGATGTGGCTGTGTGTTTGCAAGCAGTGCTTGATGGCCTGGCAGCCTGAAGATAAGAAGTGGGTTGTCAGTGGGTTGTTTTTTGGTGTTCTGATCAGCTTGTTTTACAGCAGTCATTAGAAGTGGCCTTGTCAGGGAAGCGTATCTAGATCTTTGTGTTGATGTTGCCTGTTGTGTGCCAGGTTCCAGAGCAGGGTTTGAAGCAGGAGGTGCAGCTCTGTCTGAAGCACTGAGAGTCGCTAACACGCAACTGTTGGGCAAGTAGCAAGGGTTAATTTACTGTAATTGCCAGGAACAATTTCTGTTTCATATCACTACGGTAATCAGCATTTCAAGCCTGCTTTCAAACTTCAGAACTGTGCTGCAGCTGGGCTCTCACTCGCCCTGTGTTTGAGCGATAGTGGGAATGGAGTGAGCTCACAAACGCTCGCTGGGTGTGCAGGCAGCACAGGGTGGCAGAGGCCTTGCTTGTTGCCCCCCAGGTGTCTTCTGGGGGACCTCGACAGAGCATGGCTTCAGGCTCAACTAAGGCAGTTTCTATATCAGACTTATTGCAACAGTTGTAATAGGGCTGAGTTTCTTGTGCAGTCTTTCTCCTAGTTTGGTAACAAGCTTAAAAGGAGAACTAAAATACATCTTTAGCCTTCCTCTTCTGCAGTTTCTGCGTCCTGTGTCTTCTGCTGATTCTGTTTAACTTCTAAATGCCTCTTTCTGCTGCTGGTTGTTCAGGTCTTTACCATGCTCTGCTGTAATGTCATCTCTCTCCACTCCTTCTGTGCCTGCTGCCCGTCAGTGTGCTCTGGAGTGCTTTGGGTAGTGGAGAGATTAAATTTCTTCAGAGGTGGAGGAAGGAGAAAAACCTGCCCATTCACTAGTGGGATTCTGGGTCAGGCTAATTGAGGTCTCACAGGAGGACAGGATGCTGGTGAGTAATTAAGGAGCTGTGTAAAGGAGAAGGGCTAAGGATAGTTTTCTGGTGGAAAATAAACCCTCTTTTTTTCCAGAGGACTTGTGAAACTAGGAGACCGTCTTCTTGGTCTGCTAGGAAAGACAGCTGGGTATCTGCTGCCTTGCTGGGAAGCAAGTTCCACCCCGGACAAACAAGGGGCTGCTCATTTATTCAGAGTTGAAGATGTCAGTCAGCAGTTGAGCTGCACCAAATTACATTGTTGTTATATGCAGTTGTTTGAATTTTTCCCTCTGACTTCAGGCTGGTTTATAATCCATAAATTATGTAGTTTTGGTGCAGAAAATAAAAATACGTTGGTTTTATATGTGATATTCTTTTTAATGGAAATGCTTAGATATAATTGAAAAGTTTTAGGTAAAACTGAACAAAAGCCAATTGACTAGAGATGAATTGTGTTTTCTTTCGAAAAGCTGGATCAACCTTTAAAAAATACAGCTTGAGAAATCCTTAAGCTTTCTTAGTTCTCCAAGACACTTTACTCTGAAGATGCCTGAATATCCCTGTGTAGGGATAGAGAAGGGTGCTGGCATTCATGGGAGCTGCTCTGCTAAAGCCAGCAGAAGAACAGATGTTTCTGCAACAGTGGGGCAGGGAGTTTACCTGAAAGCTTAAAGCCACCTTGGGGAAACCTAGAGTGGTGTTTTTGTTTCCTCGGAGGAGGGACGAGCGTCTGGCACACTGGGGCTGACAAAAGGAAACGTTCTCTGCTCGCCAGCACACTGGGCGATTGTTCGGGTGCCAAGCGAGCGGGGTTTCTAAAGGCTCATTGACCAATTCCTGCAGCACTTCTGGAGTCTGACAAAAGCACAGAAACTTAGAGGCCTTCTGGTTCCTGTGCCTGCCCCAACCTCAAGCAAGTTTTTAGTAATTGATGAACTTGTTATACGTGTCTGGTTTTCATAATCTGCATTCAGGATTTCCAGGCTGTATAACCAGAGAACTCCTGTGAAATTCTGAAGTTAAAATGACTACCTGGTATAAATTTCTGTAGTCTGTGTTGTTTCTTGGCAAGGGAGGCTTTCAACTTTTAATAAAAAAGTTCCTATTTTTCAGGGTCTTTCTGGTCTTTTCTGGCTGCACAGATGTGACAGTGATCACCACGCCTTCTCTAGGAACTCAAATCATTTTAATACGCAGTAATTTTTTAATGTTGTTTGGTTTGCTCTCACTTTCCTTTTCATTAGTCCACAGTATCAAACTAGCTCTGGGGGGATGGAGAGAGCAGCAGTCTCCAAGGCTGGTGCGAAGGCACCTACACTGCTTCTAGAGCCTGTGAGGGACACCAGCAGTTGAGACGCATCTTTTTTTTTTTCATCCATGGCACAAAAAACTGCTGAGGAGAAGATGGATCCTCTCTAGAAGGGTTTCTCAAAAGGGTGCGAGTTAGTATTCCCTCTTCTGGGAAGAACTTGTGTTGTCTTTGTGTTTTGTTTTGTCTTCGCTTGGAAATGTTCAGCCTGTTATTTTGCAAACAGTGTGTGTTCTGGTCCTTATCTTCCCCCCACCAAGAGGCTCTTCAGCACTTTTCTCTCTAGCTCATGAACAGTGGACTTCACTTCTCTCTGTGAAGTTAATGGAAGTTGCAGTAGGCAGCCAGTGAACACCAGTCAGCCACTATCTTACTGGGTTTTAAATCTGCCCTAAAAATCATTTTTGCTTTAACAAAAGAAGTGTGCAGCTGGTGAGCTCGATGCTTGGGAAGGACTGTGCTGCTGCTGCTGCATCCTTTTATTCCGCTCCAGTTTGTCAAGCTGCTGTTGTTTCACCAGGCCTGGGATGTTTTATCAGGCACTCAGACTTCACGGAACAACCCAAACTGTTTGATTTTGCACAGGGTTATGAAGTGCTGGTGCTCAGGGTTCAGTTTCAGGGCAGCTCAAACTGATCTTTATCACCATGGCTTCAGTTTCACTCCTTCCCTCCTGGCTGTTTCCTGGTCGCAGGAAGCCAAGCTGCCAGAGTAGCCCACAAAGCAGCAACGGGTTAATTCCTTGATCTCTGGCTACCATGGGGATAACAATTCCAGGATCCCCAAAGCTCTAATTATGTCTCAATGTAAAGATTACAGTAAGGAGAGAAACCTGATGCTGTCCTAGGGTGCCACTTCTGTCAGTAGTCTGCTCTAGAGTGAATCAAGGCAGTTGTATTCCTGCTCAGCACTAGATTTTTACCTTGTTCTTAATGAACACTAGGTCCACAGAGACACCAGAGTGGGTGAAAAGCTAATATTGTGCCAACATGCAGTAAATACATTCAGGCTTTAGCAGGAGACTGACATCTCATGGATTTTCTATCAACTCTGATTTCTTTTATTTCTCTCTGATTTTTCTTCCCTGATGTCAAAGTTTCTCTTTTACTGTAAATAAATAACACTGGGTTGTTGATTTGCTTCCCCCCACAGTGCTGGTGACTGGGTACACAAAATGGATGCAAACCCCCTGCTAGATTCCTGCTGTGTAATTCAGACTTTTTCCTGGAAGGAGAACACTCCTGTTCTCCCCCTGCCCCAAACCCAGCCAACCAAGAAGGTTGGGCGTAGGTGGTGATTTTAGGCCCACCTCGCGCTTGCAGCAAATCTGGGTGCTGCTCCAGGTACGCCAGCTCAGCTGGCTGATCTGATGGAAAAACTCCCAGTTTACCACCCTCCTGCCTTTTTTTTAATCTGCCATATCAGTCTGCTGATCTGGTTTGCCCGTGGCTGGCACCTGAGAGGAGACAGAGCTGCCCGTTTCAGTAGCAGCCCAGTTATCCTGGCTGAAAGGTACAACATCAGCCAGAAGCAGTAGTGCCTTATCCCTCCAGTTTCTCTTGTGCTGGTGTTAGCATGTTTGTGGGTAGTGGTGAGTTGGATTAGTTGTCTGACCCAGCCAAAACCTGATTAAAAAAAAAAAAAGTTATTCTCCTCACTTAAGAGTGCAAATGCTGGAGCTGGCAGCAGAGGAAGTGAGGAATGTCGCTCAATCCTGCCTCTCCTGGCAACAGTCTCCCGCTTGGTCAGCTTAGAGGTACTAACTGTGATAAAATCTGAGGGTGAGAGGCCATCTCCCAGCAAGGGGCCAGCTGATCATGACTTAAAATATGGAAATGTGCGTGATGGGTGGATGCTTTTGTTTAGAAGTTTGAGTGGTTCAAGATGTTGCAGCAGTCTGGAATTCAAGGAAAGTGGCAACCTCAGGCCTGGGGATGGGCAAAGACTGAAATGACCTGTGTGTGCAAGGCCTTGCACAGTAACACATTGCTGTGAAAGGGCTTTTAAGGTCCTTGACGTCTGGCAAGAGAAATGATCTTTACTCACAGAATCAAATAACACAAACCTGATTTTGTTTCTATGAATCATAAGATGCTGATGTAGGCGAAGCAGGAATCCTAGATCAAACACTGTCCAGCCCTCTTTGTGGTACTTCAGTCTGCCTTTTCTGTGTTTTCAGTCATAGTCTACTTCAAAATGCATCTTTGAGTTCTAGGGGCTTAACTGTAAACTGTGGCTTTGGTGCCAGAGCACTGACAGCAGTGGTGGCCTGAGACCTTCATCTCCCCAGGGATGAATGAGTTGAGCATTAATCACCTGCCTTGGGAAAAGCCTGATAATTATTAATTTTTTTTTAATAGGTGTTTATAAAGAAGAGGAAACTTTGTGATGATATCTTACTGGTGTTTAACAGAGGCTTCTGGGGACAGATTGCTGTGGCATAGAACACTTTGGGAGGAATGGCAGGGTTCACAAACACCTTTTTAAAACAGCTTTAAAAAGTGGCGTAAATAAAAAAACCCAAACACATGTTTCTTCCCAGTGTGTTTTGGCAACTGTGTTTGCTGCAATACATCCTTCCTCTGTTGCTGTTCTCTGTCACACCCTCTCAGAAGGGAAACCTGGTGTGTTTGTAGCCACTGACTTTGCTTTTAGTACTTTTTTCTTTCCAGATGTACTAGATGTTGGATTCTAGGTATCTCATTAAGCTCCTGGCCTAGTCACTGAAGAGCTCCCGGTGCTAGTTCGGAACTGGAATTTGCAGGTGATACAATTTAGTTTAACCCTCTTTTACTTAAATTTGTGCAGAAAACTGCCAGGGTGTTTGTCACTGGCAGAATTTATCCGGGCCGGGATGATGTTGGGCTTTGCACTTGTATCACCCAGGCCTTTGTCGAGCCCTTCTTGCCTGTTGTGACTGGGTTCTGGGAAGAACTGGGTGCTTGTACTTGCACAGCATCGGGGCCGTGCAGCAGGATCCTGGGAGGCTGGGACTGGTCCTGGCTTGCTTCATTGCTCAGCAGGGGATTAACTTAACACAGAGCATGGAGAGACAGTGTCACATCAAGAGGAGTCTGCAGCCAGTGCTCTCCAGGAAAAGGTTTTTTTGTTGTTGTTGTTGCTGCCCAAACTGGTTTGCAGTTGCTTGTTGGCACTTGGGAATGACCTCAGTTAGGAGGGTCCCACCACCTCTAAGCTCTTGCAGGGCTGATGCAGACCGTGTTGCCCATACTGTTGGACTGAGTGGACACTCTTGCAAGAGCTCTGCCACAGCTGCATGTATGTGCCCATGTGCCTCTGGGCTTCCTTGTCTGGTAGCCCAGCCTCTCCAGTCTGCACATGGTGGGCTTCCTGCCTGTACCTGCTGCTCTGCATCGCTCCTGGGTTCCTGTGCTAGCTGGGGGATGCACTGCTGGCACTCACTGAATCTAGCTGAGAAAAGACCACTGTGATGATTTTGGCAGCTTTTTGCTTTCTCCATCTGTTCTGGAAAAGAACAAAGTTGTTAACGTTGCCCTTTATGTTTTTTGGGGGCAATCAATATGTGCTGCTTGTTCAGAGACTTTGCATGCGATGTGGTGTGAGCAGGGAGGATGTGGCCTGACCTGCTGCTGCCTGCAAGGCTCTGAAAGAGTGTGTGTGTGTCTGGGGGGGAGCAGAGTGTAAAGTCAAGTCTTGCTATTTACTCACACAGCTTAAAAATGGGTGATTTTTGCAAAACTAAAAGTTAGAGCAATCCTATACTTCGGCATGCTTTCCATGAAGTTTGCAGACAAGTGTCCAGCAAACTGGATCTCCTGGCACAAAGTGCTTGAAGCTGAAAGGATGCAGTTGGAGATTCCTAAATAGGCCACATGTCAGATGTTGATAGACCTTTGCCTTTCCCTCAGACAACTCAAGGCTGCAGCACATAGCTGGTGATAAGGAGGTTAGTTTTGCTGGAAATCAATCATTCTGATTGAGTCTTTGAGCAGAAGCGGTGTTGGAGTTGCTGAAGGTGTTGGCAGATGCAGGCAAGCCGTGTTGCAAGGATGTGGCCGGGTGAGGAACCTTCCTTGTGGAAGGTACCGAGGGCAGTGAAATGGCCACAGTGACCTTCTGCTGGTGGGAACATGGGAGAGCAGAAGTTTCCCCTTGGTGAAGCTCCGTGCCTGGCAACGGCTGGAGGAAATTTGGGGTTGTCCAAATAACCAGTATAACCAACTCTCCTGCATACGCTGGGACGTGCATTTTGATCCTTGTGCGCGGCGAGCGAGAGCTGAGCTAGGGACAGATCTTTAGGACTGTTCCCTGCCCCATTCTGAGCCCTGCTCCTGCAGTCTGCTGCTTCCCCAGCTCCTCACCCTGCCCCAGGTCAGGGCAGCCAAGTCACCAGAAACACTGGCAGTCTCTCCTGGACTCTGCTGTTCCCACTTGCAGGGTCCTTTCTGGAGCAGTAACAAGAGAGTGCCACCTTCCACTGCAGCTATTTTCCAGACAGCAATTGCTTCAAAATAGGATACAAGATTAACAAGTCTCTGTCCCCCAGTCCCTCATCCAGTACGTTGGATGTGCTGGAGTCAAGAGTTGTTTAGGCATGAGAGTGAATCAAGAGACTTAGTGATGTGGTCACCACCCTGCTGGCACAAACCCCTTGAGATTAACCTGGTAGCAACCATTTGTGAATTTGAATGTGTGGCTGCATCTTGAGCTCGTTTGGATACCTGCTACCAGGTTACTCCGTGGATGCAAAGACTTGCAAGGCCTTTCACTGTAAAAACCTGTACTTTTGGGAGTCCCCCTTTCTGCCAAGGCAGTGATCAGCTCTGCTGGCTGGTCCACTGATGTGGTGGTGTGATAATCATTTCCAAATATGTGTATTGTGTGTGCTCTTCATGGCTTGGCATGAGCTTATTCAGCTTTAAGGGCATCCTGTGGACTTCTGGGTGACTGCACAGTGGTTGCTTGGGTGGAGTGGAACAAAAAAGGAACAGAAATGCCAGAGTGACAGGAGCTTCAACAGATGATACTCAGGAATTTGAGGGTGGTTTTTATTAGTTCTGAAATAAAGTTGATACAAAGCAAACTTCACAGTGGGCTACACAGGAACTGTGCGCAGTCATCGTGTCTCCTCTGAAGGTGGTACCTTAACAAAACATCTTGGCAGCAGGCTTTATAACTTTTGGGTTTCTAAAAGTTTGTCTCTTCAACGTTTTCCCCTTAGTCATTAGTGTTGGAATCTGAGTGTTTCTGAAAAAAAAAAGAATTAATTTTTCACATCTCAGAATAGTGTAAATTCAGCAGATGAGATATTAAAGGAAATGATAAATATTATGACAACGTCAGTGAAATTCTTGGCAACATTGTAATTGCCCAAAGCTGGAAAATGCATGATCGATTACCCAGGCAGCCACAGGTTTCATTCCCCGGGAAGAGGAGGTCTCCAAACGGACCACTTAAGGGTCGGATCTTCTGAGTTTTGTGACTTAATCACAAAAATATGGTTAAACATAAGTGATTTGGTTGTTTGGGTTCCTTTCCTGTGGAAAAAAAAGACATCTTGAGATATTAAGAAGAGCAACTTCTGTTCTTGTAGAGCTGAACCTCTCTACCTGATGCATTTCTGGCAGGAATTCGGAGGAGTATTACAGCTTTTCACTGTAATTCCCTTTAAAAAGGTATCTCCAGAAATTGCAAATTAAAGAAAACCCATAGAGAGGCTGAGAGAATCCCAAGGAGTCCTTAAGTAATGTACCTTTCTCATCCTAAAAGTTCAACCTTCTGTTGAATTCTGAATAGTTATCTCTTTGTATATACGTATAATGTGAAATAAGGTGTGGATTTTTAACAGCAAAGTTATGGGACTGTTTAAAAGGGGTAAGGAAAGATAAAATTACCCCATCTGCCTTAGAAAATACCTAATTTTATCTGAGAAGAAACAACATGGTTTGGGTAAATCAGTTTTGGAGATGCCTTGCAGTGCTCTGCCGTGGCATTCTGGACTGCAGGAAGTGAAACACTGAAGATTGGGAAATATAGTATATGTTTTTTGGGTTTTTTATTATCCAGAGTGTGGATCAAATTTATTGTAGTGGTTGGAAGCATTAGGCCCGTATGATCTTGGCTCATCTGATATTTCTTAGGCTTGTTCCAGCTCCTGGGTGGAACAAACCTGTTGGCTGCATCTCTGGAATTGGGATCTCTCTTTCCTGGTTTTCTCATTTGGTCTTCAAATCTCATGGCAGTTGATTGCCCCAGCCTCTCAGAGGATTTCACAGAGCATTATTGACTAGAGTATCATTTCCTTGATGTTCAAGGGGCAGAGGAAGCTGCTTCCAGAGCTGATTCACTTGCTCTCTGGCCTGTCCACCTCCATTGCCTGAAGGCCAGGCCCAGAGGAGGTCACTCGGTTACTGGCTCTGCATCCCCAAGTGCAGTGCTTTCCAACTGTAACGTTCAGCCTGAACAAATCCCTCGTGTTTCAGGAATAAATAGCACTGTAAGCATGGATCCTGACCTTTGGAAACACGCTTTCTGTACCTCATAAGAAAATGACTGCTTGTAACTAATCCCTAATAAGGGAGTATGACAGGCAAGTGCATTGCACTTCCACGTACAGCTGCCGTGTGTCTTGGCTGGGGGGTGTGGAAACACGGCGAGGATTGCTGGTGCAGAGGCTGAGCTGATGCTGCTGAGCAGTGCCATGCTCAGGGATGCTGCCACAGTGGTGGTTACTGTTTTGTTTGGGTGTTGTGTGGATCAAAGCTCCCAGTGCTGTTGTACAGAATGCTTTTTTCTTTATCTTTTTTATTTTTTCCCCTTCATCTGTTTATAGATTTTTAGATGTTTATTATTTAGCTTAATCTCTTGCACAATAGACTAAATGTTCCGGCACTAATTTGCTCAAGAGGTGTCTTGTGTTTTAAATACAGATAGGTCAGAAACCTTGCATTCTCTGCCTGCATTTGGATGCTTTATTGGTGCAGCTTTAATCAGTCACTTCATCTCTGAGTTGGAAATGGTTGCCTTCCTTGCAGGATAGGATTTGGGAAGCGTGTTAGATGTTTAGTAGACGGATATAGAAAGGTAAGTGGAGGATCAAGACTGAACTCTGCTCATGATTTCCCTGCTGAAAGTGCAGCATCTCAAAAGAAAGGCTCTGGTGAGCTGCTCTCTGGGAGCCATGCTGGGAGACATTAGGCTCTGGCATTGGGGCAAAATGTGTGATAATGACTTCAGACATTCAGCATAAAGTGACTTTCAGGTGTGTGTGTATCCGCTAGACATCATAGATCTCAGCGGGTGACCCTCATGGGGAAGGAAATCCTGCTGCTTTGCACTGTGTTAGCCTGGAGGTGATGTGAATTTACTTTTAACCCTGCTTCAGCACCTCTGTCTGCCAACCACTTGCACACCATGAAGCTTAAAATCAAACCTGACTTCTCAAACCTGAGACGTTTGGTGCTGTGCTATCCGCTTGCCTCAGCGTAGCTGGATGTTTAATGGCAGACCAGTTAGGAGTATGCTTACGTAGCAGTTTAGAGGCCAAGCCTCCTTTTTTCCTCCTCAGTCCCTTGTGCAAGGCCTGTATGTTATGTCTCTGACAGGCTTTATGTTGATTTTCACACAGAGAAACCTCAGTAACATAGAGGATGTGAGCAAGGTGCTGCTGGATCACAGGAGGGGTAGGAACTGGAACTGGCACAAACGGAATGTGCTCAGGCAGAAGCTTGCAGGACACGGGTGCTCTCTAGCTTTTGCATCTAGAGTGGTTACAGGGCTTTGGAAACAGCCTGAAGAGATCTGACCCCGAATAGAGAATGAAGAGTCACCAGCTGCTGTCTTGTAAGACTCCCCTGGTCTGGGAGCAGTGCTCCCTGCTACGCTGGGCATCTCTGGTGGTAAGGTACTGCCTGGGGCCTTCTGTGCTGGGCTTGCTCTGGACCAACACGAACACTCAGCTGGTTAACGGCTTCTGGAGCAAATCCCTGCAGAAAGAGACTTGTTCAAGGCTAAATCCCATGGTGTGAGAGAAGTTTGGTAAGCCTGCAGTGGGATTTATATCTTACCTTTGTACCTGCTCATAGCATTGGAGGATACTGGGGGAATTTCTTTACATTACCTATTTGTTTCTTAGGAGTTGTTTTGAGGTGTTACAGGCAGGCTGCTAATTACCAGCAGAGTGAGAGATGAGCAGTTGCTGCCTAAGATTAAGCTACTCCACAGCAGGCAAGGCAGCCAATTACATCTGCTGGGGCCGCTTGTTTATCCCGTTTCAAGGATGGTGAGGATGTTGTTCATGATTAAATTTGCTGCCAAGGTAAGTGCCAGGAAGATGGAATGGTATTTTCAGAAGCAGCAAAAATAACGGTGTTTCTTTCTGTTCAGCAAACTATAGCTGGTTGCACAATATAATGTGCAAGTCACCCAGTGTTATTAAGTTGATGATCTCAATCATCTCTAGTGTCTGGGCTTTCTGCTAGAGGGGCCAGGAGGCCCCCACGTGAGAAGCTCCTCTGCAGCTATCTTGCAGTACTTATTTTGGCACGGCTGACACTGGTGTACGTGATTTTGAGGCTGCTGTGCAGCTTTTTCATCCCATGTTAATAGAGCTGATGTCCTTTTGCAGTGGTGTCTCTGCTGCTGACAGTTCCCCTCTCATTTGCCAGAGAAAATGTAAGAATTTGATGTGAGATTTAAGTTCCCCCTCCCCTCAATTGGAGTAATCAGAGCTATTAACCCACGTGTCTTCCTCTGGGTGAGAAGCCTGTTGATTTTAGGGATCAGTGTGATTTTTAGCAGGTTTTTTTGCAGAGGCAGGGGTTGGATAAGCAGGAGATGCTTCAGTTGTGAGCCACCAGTTAGGACAGGTTCTCCGGGTTCCCAAACGCGGGGACCCCTTGGTGTGAGTGTGGCTTGGAATTCAGGGAAACTCTCGAATGATTTTCCCAGTTCTTCCCATGCTCTTTGAAGTAACTGATCCTCCTGCTCCAGTTGAGACTTGGTTTTCCTAGCAACATTGGAGTTGCAAGTATACAGAAGAAGTCGTCTTAAGTTCTTCCTTGGTTTTGTTGGGTTTTTTTAATCTACTACTGTATACTTCTCTATTAACAATATTTAAAAGTATTAATTTGAGAGAATTGCTGTGTGCATTAATATCCCATTAACACCACGTGTCCTCCCAAGTGCATGAGCAGTACTTACTTGCAGGATGGCTGCTGATTTTGAACAGAGCTCAGTTTTTCCCCTCCGAATGCGGTATTAGGTAGAAAAATTGTCTTTTTATTATCCTGACCACTTCTTATCCCAGTGAACACTTTTCCTACTCCACTAACAAACTGCTGTAAATACGGCAGGGAAAAATCTCAAGACTTGCAACAGCTCTGTTAATAATTTGCTTATATACAGGGTGAAACACTTAAGAACCACGTACAATTAAATCCTTACAGAGGGCATTTCTTGCCAACAAAGTGCAATTCTTTGGGTGAGCAGTCATGCTTTTCAGCCTGAATGCTGACAGGGGAGGATAGTCTGGCTGAATGACTCGACTCCCTTCCCTTCTGAGTGTTCATCAGTCAGAAGGAGCAGTGACTGAAAACCCTGACAGAGTTTCTGCTTAGCAGTGCTGTTGGAGGGCTAGGTGCTGCCGTGGTAGGCATAACAATGAAACTCTTGGCTTCTTATTTGCTGTGGGCACTTCTGCTGGGGTGTCTGAAGAGGGGGCTATCACAGAAATTCAAGGCAAGAGCAAGTTAAAAATAGTATATCAATTGAAGACTATAAATAAACAAAACCAACAACAAACACCCCCCCTCCAAAACAAACAAACAAAACCAGAGGAAGGAATAGCTTTTTATGTGTTAAAAAATTTGAGTCCTTAAAATGCTGTGACATGTACTTCAGATGTGCTTTTCTGCATGTTTTTATGTTGGGGTAATGGAACCAGCCAGTCCAGGTACAGCTGCTTTTGCCTCAGCTGCTGTTTTACTGACCTTACCCTCCTCTCTGGAAGCTGATGTTTTCTTCTGAAGAATTTCTGTGTAAAAAGGAAGTGCAGAGATTAGAAGCTGGTGCTCATTAACACCGAGACATTTTATATTGCTTTGCCAATGGAAAAAGGGTCATAAACTATTTATATCAATTTTAACTGGTCACAGCTCTCTGATGAAATTTTTATGAATAAAAATTGACTCCGGTGTCCTGGTTGTAGCTGATAATAAAGACAATGAATATATGAAAATGTCATCTGGAGAAGATAATTTTGAGCTCACCATCTCCTGATGGATGGCAGGAGTCACCCAGTAAGTTTTAAATGTATTACCTTTAATTTCATTGCAATAATGTATATAAAACTACTTTTCCCCTAGTGCATACTTCTTTATGGATTCTGCTGAAAACTTTACTAAAATTGGAATAAATTACCACAAAGTTCTGCTATCTGCTGGTTTTATTTGGTTGCCTGGTTTGGTTTTTTGTTTTGTTTGGTCATTTGTTGATTTGTTTGGGGTTTTGTTTTTGTTTAGTGTTTGGGTTTTTTTACAGACTGTTTTTAAAGTGCATGCAGTTGATAACACACATTTTACTTACAAGCTAAACCACACGCTGTGCTTGTGAAGGATAAGGTGTGGGCTGTAAGGGTTGTCTAAAATACCGGGTGTTTGCCAGGTTCTTGCTGCTGTCTTGGGAGAAACAACGTCCCAACCAACTTCCTGTGTGATGATCAGCTATTTTTGCTGTTACTAGCTCTGCACTAATTCATTAAATGAAGGTTGTCTTAAATGTAATTTTTTTTAGAATCTATTATTAATAATAATAATGTCTACCCACATTTTTCTCTTTTTGTATCACTGTCTAATCCGTGGCCATGTAGCAGGGTTGGGAGGGTAATCTGTCAGTTTGTTGTAAAATGGTTCAGTAAATGCTGTCTTCTCCTCAGCCTGCAATCTGGGGGAGACTTGAGCTAAGAAAAAAAAAAAAAAAAAAGCAAGGACAAAAAGGCAAGGAGTAGAGGGAAGGGAAAAAAAAATCCCTTCCTAAGCCAGGCAGTAATTTGAACTGGTACTGCTGGTTTTCTATGTAACAGGGCTATTTCAAGAGTAAATGAACCCCTGTGCAAAGACAGGATGTTCTGGAGAGAAGAAACTTGTGGCATTGCTGAGCAGCTGCACTGGGACATCCCATTCCTCCCTACCTGCTCCTGCTGGCCTTTGTCACCGGTCCCCTGCCCAGGAGCTGGGCAGGTTTTGCTGCAGAGCAGTTTCCTTCAGCTCTGAGGAGTGAGTGCCACGCCGACTGACCCTGCCGAGCTGCACCTTGCCCTGCACCCTAGCACTGTGCAGAGAGCATAGGTGGGATATTCCTGTGCTTTATTTTCTATCAAGACAGGGATTTCCATGGGAACTACCCAGCCAGCACGTGGGGAGAGCAGGCACACTCTTTGTTTGGAGCCTCTGACTATCAGGCACTCTGTAGAAGCTCCTGTGAGTCTCGGCCAGCGATTTTTTGGGTAATTTTGTGTCACTTTTTAAGTTAAGGAAATTGTCACGCTGGTGGAAAACTGCTTCTAGAAAAATGTGCAGGTGATCTCTCTAGCAACAGGTTCTGGGTCATGAGCGTACTCTGGCTAGGCTGGAAAATAAATGCTTTTAAACTTAATACATGGTTACAGGTCCTGCCGAAGCAGCTCCACAGCAATTATAGCTGGGTATTAAATTATGTTGCCTGCCTGTGTAATTACTCTCCTGCAAGCAGTAAAGGCATAATTAGGGGTGTGGGTCCAGAGAACTGCTCTACCATGGCTGCCTAATGTGATAGCAGTTGTCAGGAAGAGCAGAGATGGGCTGTGTGACACTTTGACTTCAAACACACATCCATTTCTTGCACGTGTG
The DNA here is from genome assembly GCA_025345505.1 of Todiramphus chloris collaris. NCBI lineage: Eukaryota > Metazoa > Chordata > Aves > Coraciiformes > Alcedinidae > Todiramphus > Todiramphus chloris. Next base: position 949,216 of record JANVCC010000146.1, on the reverse strand, counting down.
AAATGCTAGAGGGCATATTTGTAGCCTCCTGGCTCAGTTTCATATTTATTTCAAATTCTGGAAACTGGCTTTTTATTATTTTTCTTTTTTTTTTTTTTTTTAGGAAAAAAGCCAATGTCATTCCCTTCAGATTAAATATTTATAGCTTTGACTTCAATGAAGACTTAATAAAAAGGTATTGCTCTGGCAGTACATAAGGCTTCAGTGGGTATTTATGCAGATGGTAAAGGCTTTTGCAGGAAAAAAGGTGGCATAAATGCTGCTTGGTTTTTCAGAAATTGATGCCTATATAGAAATAGGGATAAAGTAGCTGTAGATCTGAATGGAATCACCCCTTGGATCTCTACCTCTGTGCTCTGTGAAGGATGTTCAGTATGACAGCAGCATAGGGAAACCCTGCAGCCCTGTTATTTGTGCTAGCAAAGCCCATTGCTGGCCCTGTATTTCAGGCATGAGGTTGTGGCATTTCCCTCGTGCCTGTGCCTGGTCGGGTGACCCCCCCGGGCCCTTGTGCAGAGCTCAGCATGCCTCCTATTTTTGACTCCAGAGGGACCTTTACTCTAGAAATGCCTTGTGCTTTATGAGCTCTGGGTGGTGATGTCATGTGCTCATCCAGAAAGGTGTGACAATTGGGAAATCACTCCTGAACGGGAAGGCGACTTAACTGTAATGGTCTGGTAAGGTCACATCTGGAATACTGTATTGAATTCTGGGCTTCCCACTTCAAGAGAGACAGGGAACTACTGGAGAGTCCAGCAGAAGCTACAAAGATGCTGAAGGGACTGGAACATCTCTCTGATGAGGAGAGGCTGAGAGCCCTGGGGCTGTTTAGCGTGGAGAAGATTGAGAGCAGACCTTATGAATGTCTATAAATAGCTAAAGGGTGGGTGCAAGGAGGATGGAGTTGGACTTTTTTCAGTGGTTCCCCGTGACAGGACAAGGGGCAAGTGGCACAAGCTGGAACACAGTAGCTTCCATCTAAATATGAGGGGAACCTTCTTTCCAATGAGAGTGACAGAGCCTGGCCCAGGCTGCCCAGAGAGGTTGTGGAGTCTCCTCTGGAGAAGCTCTGAATTCAATCCTGTGTAACATCTTCTGGGCAAACCTGCTTGGGGGGGGGTGGGGGTATTGAATTAGATCATCTCTAGAGGTCCCTTCTAACTCCAAAGGTCCCACGATTCTGCCTTGAACACGATTTTAGTATTTCATTGAAAGAAAAATAAATTTTTAGCAATGCTTCTATAAAATTAGTTGCAGAGAAATGCTCATTTAGTGATCTGAGTTTAAATATGCATGTTGGTGTGTTCTCAGATTCCCAAATAAAGACCCAATTTACCATTAAAACCAATTTGTGAAATTAAAAGCTGAGAACAGAGGGACAAGTCAGGCCATGAAATGGGGATTGTGGCTGTTCATAGAGATTTTCAAATACTCACAAGTGTTTTTGGTAAACTTTAGTTTCTTGGGCCTCTGATACAAGCTGGTCATGTAAAACATGAGGCATTTATTTCTCTGACCGGGTCAATACTGGAAAGAATAACATTACTGCTTTGTAAACAAGCACCTTTTAAGCGCATGGTGCTCTACTGGTCTACAAAAAAAAAAAAAAGTAGTCATCTGCTTCTTTTTTGTTACGGTGTTTGACATATTTCTAGCCAATACTGATGAGACAGATGCTGCTGAGAAAGGTCTGCAGCAGAGCCTGGCAGGCTCCAGCCAGCACCGAGGGCACGACCACGGCACAGAGCAGCCATCGCTCCCCGAGCTGCGTTGGCACCCGTGAAAGGGGCACCCGTGAAAGGGGCACCCTGAAAGGCCTGTGCCGTTAATTGCCCAGAGGAGAATCCTGATTGCACTGTGCAAGTCCTCTTCTAAGGGGGAAGGAGCCTGGGAAAGTAATGGCCAAAACTTGCAGGATAAAATGAAGGCGAGTGACCCAAATTAACTTGGTATTTTCTTCGCTGCTCGGCTGAATAAAATCTTCACGTTATAAACAAGGACTTTGCATTAAAAGATGGTTAAGCAAGGAAACACAGATGAAAATAAATTGCAGGACGGTGTGATCATCTAATTTGAGGCACTGAGGACCTTGTTCTACATTCTTTAGTGCTTCCAGCTGCAAAAAATTGCAGTCTCTTGTGGAAGATTTTCTTCATTGCAGAATTTATCACTTTGATGTTAATCAACCCGTGCTAAATATTTATGCCGAATTGGCCAGGCACAGCAGCTTTGTATGGCCCTCTGGTTATTGCTGGGGCTGGGTGTCAGTCCTGACTCTTTTTAGGCTACTGAAACAGTCTGCAAGTAGGTACAGGTGGGTACTGTGGCCAGGGGAAGCTTAGTCCTTGCATTTCCCTTAGGAGGGAGAGGGGAGAATATAAATATCTGCCTTGGCCGGTCTTGGTCTGAAGGAGTTGGAAGTATTTCCAGAAAATACCACAAATTTCTTTTCAGTTTTCACTTGAAACAAGGGGAGTTTTGGAATGTGCGTGTTTCTATTCCCGTTCCTAGGCAGGGGGCTGCCTGCCAGGCTTTTGCCCATAGCCGATCTGAGCGTCGTCAGGGCTTGGCTGAGAGACCAGCAGGAGCTTGGTGGGTAACGGTGCTGCAGCTGCACCCAGGGGGGAGGTGGGTGTCATCACCTGGATCTTCTGGAGGGACCTCTGCTCAGTTCTGCAAGCTAGATTATGTACCATGGTTTGGTAGAAGTAGGAGCCTTGATCTGTATATATGAGTGAGAAATTAATTAAGGAAGGGATTTAGAAAACAGAGCCACCGAACTGGTGTAGGGGGGGGAATACGAGGAACGGGGGTTACCCGGCAGTCCTGACAACTCCTCATTTCTTTTACAAAGATGCCTGCAATGTTTGGTGTCTGAGCAGCTTGTTTTAAAATTACCCAAGCATGAAATGTAGCTGAACTGTAGTTGTTCTCAGAGAAAACTGTAGTGGGGAACTGCGTGTAAATTGTAGTACTTTACTTGGGCTCATATAATGGTTATAAAATCTCTGGTTTTGCCAGTGATGCACAAAATTCTCCCTAAAGAATGTCCCTTTGCTGTCTGACACTTCCCCAGCATCTGTCACTGTATAAACACATGGCCTATTAACAGCTTTAGCTGTCTAAGTAAGAAAACTTTATATAGCCTTAATTAAACCATTAGTGCAAAATTAACCAGCCTAAATATACTAGTGATGTGTTGCTCATCACTTTATGATCTGGCATAAAGCTGGAACGCTGCCGATGAGATCTGTGTTGCGCTTGATTCTGCAGAGCGAGCGCTGTCCTTGGAGACCCTGTCCTGCCCCCGCTCCTGTCAAAGGAGGGTGCCTGTTGGACTGGCCCCCAAAATAGCGGGGAGATTTACTGCTTGTTGGAGTGCAGGTCCGTGGAGGGGCTTGTTTGGGGTCTTTGGCTTCTGTCAACAGTCGAGGTGACCTGTGCTTTCGTGGTTGTGATCGCTTCTACTGAACCAACCCGTGCTGCTTTGGGTGCAGGGCAGCCTCAGCTCTGTCTCCACGGAGTACCTGTTTGTGCTGGAACACATCAGTGCAATCTGGAACTAACCCAGTTACAGCACCTTCATAACCACTTGTAGAACTGGAGGTGTAGTTGGATACCAGGATGTTATCTTGAAGGACTGTCAAGCTTCTCAAGATGGTATCTGACAAAATACGTGGGGTACCTGCAGGCTTGATCTGCTTTTAGGAGAGAAGCTGCTTTGCCTGTGTTGTGGGAACACACTCATCACAGCCCGGTTATCATCCCTCTAGTAGGAGAGATAAGAGGAGCTGCCTGTCTGCTGCCAGACTTTCCTACCCCTTGTTTTCTCCTCCTCTCCAAAAAACCCCAAATCTGCAAAGGTCTGAAATAATGTCTTTTAGAGATTTAAAGATATAAAGCCTTTATTTATCACTGGTGTGTGTGACTGAGCTGTTGGGAGGTCCAGGATGCTGATTTTTAGCAGCACTGGTCCCGTGCCACGTGTCTGTTTTCTGCTGTGAGACTCGCAGAGATCAGAGCACTGAAGAAATCCGTGTGTGTGTGGGGCTGAGTTCAGAAACTGAGAGTGAGGCCTTGAGCACAGCAGCTCCTGTCCCAGCCCAGTTTCTAAAGTGTCTTATATGACCGAGACTGCCACGTGGTGGACAAGTCTGCTCCCATCAGGAGGGGATGTCCAAATGCCACGGAGGGAAGCTGTACTCGCATCTTACTCCGTGTGATACTTGGTGTTTGTTCATCAGCTGGCAGTGCTCAGTGCCTGCTGGGCCTTGCCCTCACTGCAGCTCCTACCAAAACCTGGCCACGCAGAGGCCAGATTGTGTGCAGATCTAGTTCATATTCCCTGCCAGCCTTCCGGGAGCGTGCGGTGCACCTCTTGTCTGTCTGGGTGTCTGGGGAAGAGCTGGCTGTTGGCTGTGGTCACCCGTTGGACGTGTACCGGGCTGGGTGGTGTGGAGCTGAGTGTTGCAGAAGGAGCTGGGGAGGCCTGGCTGCGCAGCGAGTTGGACCAGTCCTCCCACACCACGCCTGGTGATCTGCTGGGCGTGGAGCTCTGTGTTGGTGCTGTTGTGGGTGGGCTTCTCTCGCAAGGGCAGACACTGTGCAAGGGCTTAGGAGCAGCAAATTGCTCCAGCCAATTTAAGTAATGGCATCTCTCTTCTCAGGTCTAGCAGTAGAGACTGTTCTGTGGACGGTACCTTGTAGCAGGAGTAATAGGAAACATGCACAGAGTTTGTTTACATATAATTATTTCTGTATATGTACAAATAATGCCTGTTTCACAGCAGTAAGTAGCAAAGCTGAGGAAATATTTGTCTTGTTTTGTATTCGAATGAGCTGCGTGTCCCAGCAGCTGCAGAGGACTTCAGCTGGCTGGTAGGGACCTGCAGCAGCAGCAGCACCTCCCCAACTGTGCTGTCCTGTGCTGGGGGTGATGGTGAACAAAGATGGTTTTAAGGGGATGGTTGCATATCGAAGCCTGTTGTTTGTTGTAGTGTAGTCTGTGATCTGTTAGGAACGACTGGACCACCGCTGATCCTTGAGTTGCTTCTTGGCAACTTCCTGTGACCAACTTCTTGGTTCCTTCCTGTGACAGGCGATGGACGGTAGTCATCTGGGCACCTTGGAACAGTTTTGTTGAAGGAAGCAAACAGAAGAGTTAGGCAGTTTTGTTACAGGAAGAAAAGCCGACAGTAAACAGTGGAATGTGCTAAATTATTTCTCTGTACGGAGTGGCATATGGTACAAAATGTGAATGGTTGTTTTGGGTGTAAATCTCACAAATCCTACCCTTTTCTTTGTTGTTCAGCTGCTCTACAGGCCCTGAAGCGTAAGAAGAGGTATGAGAAGCAGCTTGCACAGATAGATGGCACGTTATCAACCATTGAATTCCAGAGGGAAGCCCTTGAGAATGCCAACACTAACACTGAAGTGCTTAAGAATATGGGGTTTGCTGCTAAAGCTATGAAAGCTGCTCATGACAACATGTAAGTTATTCCCTTCTGCATCTTTCCATAGGACCTTTAGTTTTGTCGCTTGTCTGATCTGCCTATTGTTTCCTAACCAAAGGCAGAGCTAGAGTAGCAAAATCTTCCTTTAAAAGGCTCCAACTTAAACTAAAATACTAGATATACTTTCATTTTGAACAAAGCATGCAAGCACTGATGCTTGCTCGATGCTATGAGATGGTTTGCCACCATTTTACGTGGCACAAAGCTGCTGCCTTGGCCCAAAAGAAGGCTAGCACCAGTGTAGTCTAAAGCAGATGGGAGGGTGCACCACTTACAGATCCACCGAGCAGCAGCAAGAATTTAAAGCCTCAAGGGGAGGCTTAAACTTCTTTCTGTTCAGTGGAGTTTGTGTATGTAGCAATAATTAAAGCTAAACTGCATTGCAGGGAACGTTGCACTTGCTCCAAAAAGCAGATGTTGTAGATGTAATGTAATCATGCTGGATCAGGGAACAGAGCAAATGATTATTATTAATACCAGTAATGCAGAACAAAACCTCTTCATACGAAGTCTCTGTATAGAACTGCTCTGAGCTAAGCTTTTAAGGACAAGTGAAAAATAGAGGCATAATTTTGTGGCGACCTGGGGCGGGGGGGATAAAATTCAGACTGGCAAGCAGTGTGTATTTTGGGAAAGGACACTGCAAATGTCACCACGACGTGGCATTTCTACCAACCCCGAGAAATAACAGTCTGAAGTGTTGATTAGGAAAGTGCCTGATTATATTAAACTCTTTCCTTTCTTTTACAGGGATATTGATAAAGTAGATGAATTAATGCAGGACATTGCAGAACAGCAAGAGCTGGCAGATGAGATTTCAACAGCCATCTCAAAGCCAGTAGGATTTGGGGAAGAATTTGATGAGGTATGCTTTAAATTTGCCTCTGTTTATATCATAGAATCATTTAGGTTGGAAAAGAGTCCAACTGTTGTCCAACTATTAACCCAGCACTGCCAGGTCACCACTAAACATGTCCCTTAGCACCACCTCTCCACGGCTTTTAAATCCCTCCAGGGATGGGGACTCACATGAGATCTTTCTTTTAAGATCTGCATATTGTATATGTCTGCGTGTAGTACTGGGGTCTAAAATCTCCTAGAACTTGTTACTGGCTGTTCCTACCAGTGCATACAGCAGCTGTGGAGACCCTGACTTTATGCTGAGAATGGTCGGGATGGCCTGATCTTAGAATGTTTGGAACTACTTCTTCTCTTCACTGCTGTCCTCACCCTTCAAGAGACCAATTAGTACAGGAATTCAGATGAAGAATCAGACTGCTCAGTTTGCTCTGATCCTGTGCATTTACATTGTTTTCTTTAATAATGTGACCAGCTAAACCTGCTTGTGAATAAATATGACTTACAAATTTCTTCCTTTTTTTTTTTGTTTTCCCCTCCTTTACAACCTAGGATGAACTCATGGCAGAACTAGAGGAACTAGAACAAGAAGAACTAGACAAAAACTTGCTGGAAATAAGTGGTCCCGAGACAGTACCACTACCAAATGTGCCCTCAATATCAATACCATCAAAGCCAGGTATGTGTGCACCTTGACAAGAAACATCTTGGGTTGTTATGAGTATGCTTATTTAACTGCCAGCTCCTCAGGTCTGAGAGATCTGGCTGCAGGCAGCGCAGGCATTTTGCTTGCAGTTGCTTCATGAATCACAAATTGCTTCTAGTGGGGGTAACCTACCCTTCGTAGGAACCACGAAAATCAGGAGCTGTCACAGGAACAGTTATTATCAATTCTAGTGCTGCCTGTTTATCTACAGAGTGGATGATGCTCAGGGTAAAGTGGAGATGTGGAGAAAGGAAGCCTTCTGCCAGTTGCTGCCGGCCTGACGGAAGTAATCCTGACACGCTAAGGCTATCAAAGGGAGTGGAGAGTAAATCACAGAATCACAGAGTGTTAGAGGTTGGAAAGGACCTCTGAAGATCATCGAGTCCAACCCCCCTGCCAGAGCAGGACAGAACTAGAGCAGATCAAGCAGAAATGCACCCAGGCCACCTCCAGAGGAGGAGACTCCAGAACCTCTCTGGGGACTCTATTCCAGTGCTCTACAATTCTTACAGCAAAGTTGTTCTTCCTCATGTTGAGGTGGAACTTCCCGTACTCGAGCTTGAATCCATTGCCCCTAGTCCTATCACAAGGCACGAGTGAAAAGAGGTTGTCCCTGCCTTCTTGATGCCCAGCTGTCATATATTTATAGACATTAATTAGATCCTCTCTGTCTTCTCCTCTCCAGATCAGCTCTTAGAACTAGTCCCAAGCTGGTTCAGGTTCCCACACTGAACTGTGCTTCCTTGCTGCTGCTTTGTTTTTTAATTTGATCTGTTCTTCTCTGGCTTTTGGGAGGAACTTACCTTTCAGTCTCCTCTTTGGGGACAGCTGTTGCCCCCTCTGAGGTTTGCACCTACTCTAGCCAGACAGTACCAAACTTTGGCTCATCCCAGTTTGCGAGCACATAGATCTAGGAAATTTTAGTTAGTGTGATGATTTTACTTGGAGGATGGGCAAGAGATGTTTGTATTTACACAGACAGCTCAAAGCTGCTGTTAAATCTGAAATGATCACTCTTCTATGAGCTAGAAGCAATACCTCATGAAATAGAGTTGCACTGGAATACTTGTGGCATGCACTAATGGGATACGAAGCTTTACTGGCCTGTTTTGCTGAATCTGCCTTCATGTATATGAATAAGTTGTTGACTTTGCAGCTCTGTTTCATGTGCTCACTTAGGAAAAAAAGCTCCAGAAAAACCAGTGGATGAAAATGGTCCCAGTTGGTCAGTGTATCTATAATTATCTTCCTGCCTTTCCAGGCTTAAAAGGCCGTGGGAAGCAGCAGAGGCTGCCAGACGACGCGGTGGTTCTTTAGGTGGCGTGCTGTGAAGCTTGCCCCGCGCGTGTTTTAATTCTTTTATTTTGACATAATTGATTTTGTGTTTTCCTGGCTCTCTTTTGCTGGCAGAATTGCTGACGCTGATAAGAGGGGAGTGAGTTGTCTCAGATTTAAGATATTTGTCTATTTAGATTCCGAGCCAGCGGCAGGAAAAATAGATTGAATAAACGTGTGCACTACCTTTTTATTTCCTAGCTTTGTTCTCTGAATATTCCTAGGTTAAGGATACTAAAACAGACTGGCTTGAACCCAAATAGACTTTTTGCATTATATTGGGTAGTAGTGACTGTGCCCTAGGGAGAGGCATTGTAATTGTGCACATATTTAAGTAACTATTTAGTGTAATATGTATGTAGATGTAGCACTCCCTAAAATAATAAAAAGTCTGAAAGTTTTTGTAGTAAAAATGATGAGTATAAAACACAGTGTTTTATAGGATTTAAGCTAAGTTACTTTAGGATGGAAATTAGAATTCCATTAATGTATTTAAATGACTTTTTACTTAACTAAAACTGCTTCCAGGACCAGCATTTGGGAAACCTGGGGATTCTGGAGGGGTGGTGAGTGGGGAATTTGTGTGTCTTTGGGGTTGGTTTTTTATCCTAAATTGGTTTTCACTTAAAATTGACTTCATAAACAGACTTAATATTGGCCTTTCAAAAGGGCTGCTTTACCTAACAACACAGGTACGTGCTTAGTGAGTCATTTGGAAATAAGTATTGTGTGTTCAGCAGTGGAGCTGACTCTTAGTACATCCTTTTTGTTCACTGAATGGAAAATGACCAAGAACTTTCCTGCTTTTCCAGTTCTCAGGAGCTGTCTGGATTTTGATTTAATCACCCTGAATGAGGATTTTTTTGCTGTTTCCTGTCAGCTCAGTTGAAGTCAGACGAAATTCAGGCAAAAGCTGGTTTTGTTTAATGGAGCCTGGAAGAGCTTAATATAGAAAACCAAATTCCAAACTTGGACAAATGATAGGTCTTGAGTTTGACTTCGAGCTGACTCAGTTCTCTCTTACGTAAATGTTTCATTTGGAATGAGTATGAATTACTGACTCTTCTTCCTCCTTTGAAGCAAAAAAACACTGAGGAAATAACATCTTTTTTTGGTATTTTCTGAAATTATTACAGCTATTTCTGAGTTCAGACCTTTTTGCTGAGTTAATGATTTTCAGCTCCAGAAATGGGACTTGTCACCTTATGACAAATAGCAGCATTTACTCCCCTGGAAGGACCAAAAATGATAAGAAGGCAGCATGTAGCCTGCTGCTGAGCATCCCCATCCAACCAGCTACTAGGAGGAGGGGAGAAGCATGTACCCAGTTAATTCTTCAGCCCCTTGAAGGGCTTGACCTGATACAAGGTGGAGGTCTCCAAATTCTGTGCCAGGCTAGGCCAAGCTATGGTAGCCTCATTTGTTGCCCTTTGAGTACTTACTGATGGAATAAGGGGTTTATTTTTTATGGATGCGAGACTGGAGTACTGGAGATGTCAGATAAGTTTCTGTAAGAAGTTGTATCCCTCTGAGGGGGGTTCAGAAGCTGAAGCCTTGGGGTCTTCTGCTTGGAGTCTTGGTGATTATGGAAAACAGCAGACATCACTGGTGCACACATCTTAACCTCCATGCCCGTTTCCCTTCTTCCTGTGTGAGCTGTTGTCTTTTTCGATTGAAAGTGGTAGTATCAAAGTTTAACCCATGCTGGCTCTTTCAGAAGGCACCTTCTACTTCAATTTAAAAAGGTCTTCTGTATTTTTTTTTCCTCTTCTGGCCCTTGTTTCTCTATTTGTTGGTTGAGTTGGCACAGAAGCTTTGAGACAGGGTTCTGTCAAGACTTCACTCATCTGTTTTCTTTTAATGTTTTGCAGCCAAGAAGAAAGAGGAAGAAGAGGATGATGACATGAAAGAGCTGGAAGCTTGGGCAGGAACCATGTAACCACAGCAGTAACTGGCTGAAAAAGACTTTGATTACCTATTCTGGGTGCAAATGTGTTGTTTTGAGGAGAAAGCATAAGCAAAATGTCTTTTATCTTTAATTTTAACCCAAAGCAGTGGGAACTGCATTGCTGTTTTCTGCATAGCATGGTCTGCACAAAGGAAAGAAAGGGGAGCAGGGGGAATTGCCTGCGGTTTATACGGTTGAATTTCTGTAAAAAGTTATTTGCAAAATCCAACATTCAGCTTTTGGACTGTGCTGCTGCCACTGCTGGATCTTCATCGTCAAAGTTTGGGCCATATTGAATTGAAATAAGCTGAAAAACACTCTGTAATTTGAAGTCAGTTTTAGTGTGTCTAGAAGTCTTGTAAGGCGTTTTAAAAACCAGGAAAAATCGTAAGCCACCATCGGCTTCTTATTGTGTTTAGGTGCAAAAATGCTTTAGGTTTTTAGTTCTTTGCAAGTTCTATTTATATCTCTTCGACTGCTGTGTGGCCAGCCTTGTGTTTGTCACCGCAACACCGTAGTCACTGTTCCCATTTTAATTGGAGATAATGATTTACACTTGATAAATGCCATCTTGGAAGTAGGGAAGGTGGAAATTTCAGTTGTACATTTTTCTACGGATATCACAAATGTTTATTTTGTTTTTTTTTTGGTGGTAATTGATAACCCATTCAGATACATGCACACAATTATTTTAATTAAAAAACTACTATGGATTGCACTGTATTAAATATCTTGATTAATTTTCATCCGTGGCTGCTGTTGTCAGTTCTTTGTCATGTTTAAGTTACCTGGCTATGACACATGTGCAGTTTGGCCTCTTTCTACACGAGTGACATACACTCTTTAAAGCCAGCTGGATTTTGGTTGCCAGACTGTAGCTTAGCTGTATAAAACTACAGTCTTACTTGCCAGAGGGCTGCAGTAGCTGCTTTCTTATTGTAATAATATTCTGGTCCTCCCCGTCAAAATCCCCACGCTGGGGAGAAATCAAAGCTGAATTAACAGTAGAAGTAACAGGTTTAGGGCCAGAGCTGGGAGCCTTGTCTTTGTACTTTTTGTCCTAGAAATGCTGTCTCATGTGCACTGTGCTAACAAACGGTGTATTTGAAAGCAGTAGTATTACAGGAGTTACGGGTGAGCATCTCAAGTGCAGTCAAGTGTCTTAATAGAAGTGTTCAGATGTAGCTGGGAGAGGAAAAAGAAATCCCGTAAGCACCGTTAATGCTTTTAAGGTTACTGATGTAGAACCTCAGAAACTGTTAGTGACAGAGGCAGCACCTGGCAAGCCAGCTGGTGCCTGGCTTGTGTTTTCTTTCCTGTTCATTTAGCCAATTGCTTTAACTAAAGGAAGAGCATCCTCTGCACAGCAAGAGGAAAATGCAGTAATGAGTGTGTGTCATAATTCCCGTTTGCTTTTACCCAGGCAGCGAGGACAACCTTATTTCTTACCACCTATTTTTTTTGCTGATGTTTTTAATAAATGGTGGTGTGGCTTCTCTGTTTTACTATTTATCAGCACGCCTGAAGACTGATCACCTTTCTGCTTTGAGTATCACCAACTTCCTTGATCTACTGCATGGTATCAGTGAATAGCTGAAATGCTTAGGGTAAGACATTTTTCTGCCCTGCTCAGACTCATTCTATGGGCAGAACTTACCTGTGAGGAGCACCAGGAGACAGTGTCAAAGGAAGCAGCCATCAGCTGCAGCAGGCTTTCTGTAGCAGTGCACTATCTGCCCAGGGTTTCCCTGTCCTAGGAAGGACAGTCGAAATCCTGCTGGCAAACTAGTCACAATTAACTTGCACCCATCAGGCAACTTAATTTGCAGCTTCACATGTGTTTTCTTGTAGAGCTGCTGTTACGTGTTGAAGGAAGCAAGCAACTGGCACCCAGGCATTTTCAGTTTGTGGTTATTCCTTGGGGTTTTTTTTCCTGTGGGGAAGGTGAAAAGCATTGTGGTTGTGTGCGTGTGAGACTGACGAGTTTAAATCAGGGTGAAAATACAGCCCGGGCTGACCCACCTCCTTACAGCTTTTCCCTTAGAACCCTTTCAGCCTTTTACTGAGAGGCTGTCATTATCTCTGCTATGCAGGAGGAGAAAGCAGGGCATGGCCTTTGTACTTTGACCCCAGGGAAGCACAACAAAGCAGCAGGGAAGCATTTTCTCTCTATCCTGCAGTGATTGTGCCGGTTGTATTGATGCTGCTGTGTTTATTTGCTGGGGTTGGCTGAGATCGCTGCACGGAGGCTGCTCAGAGGCTTGGGCACTAAGCATCTGCTTTTGTACCTTTAGAACAGGGTGAACATGCAAAGAGCACTTGAAAGTTGGGCCCGAGAGTGGCTGAGGTGGCTTTGCTTTCAGAGCTGCTGATTATAGACCTCTGCAGTTGCCCTGCCCTGGGGCTGGAGAGCCCTTGTGTTGTACAGCAGGCAGGGGGCTCTTCCCTCTCAGGAATAATGGAAATCCTTGGCTCTGCCCAGTCCTGCTTTCTATGACATCCATCTTCAATGCCATTGGATCTTTACCTTTCCAGATGTATAAATGTCTTAGCTGTGTGCCTGGCCTGGTCTTCTCTCCAGCAGATGCTTTTTCTGGGATTTTTTTGATATGCTTAACTGGAAGAACCTTCAGTGTGATGTTAAATAGGCAGGAAATCAGAGGGGCTCCCATTAGCCACTGGTGTGGCAAATCACTCTCCATTGGATTAACTGATGAGCTGTAAGCAAATGGGCTTGTTCGTGGATGGATGTCAGTAATGGGCTCTTGGGAGGTGCTTCACAGGACTTCCCTGACAGGAAGCGCTCTCTGCAGAGCATCTGGCCTGGCACCCAGCTCCGGGTGCAGTTGGTGCAAAGCAGCGTGTCATGGGGGGGGCTGTTGGGTGTGTAGCCCACCAGGAACCACCTCGGGTTGTGGTGGGGGCAATGTGCTCACGAAAGCATATGATCTCCTTTCGCTTCTTGGAGTGTTTGAGGGAAAGTGTGACTTCTCCAGAAAAAAAAGTCATCAGACCCTTTGTCTTTGCTTTGCCCGCAGGGAAGTGCTCCCCAGCAATGAGTGCCTGTCCCTAAGGGACCTCCTGTGAGCCACAGGCTTTGCTGCTGGATGTGCCACGACTGTTCCTTGCCTTCCAGGTCTGCTCGTACGGCTCACGGAGAACTGGCCTGCTTTGTGTCAGTGAGGAGAATTGCTGCAGTGCTGAGGGAAGGGAGAGCTATTTGTCTTCACCACCACCTTCCCTTGGAGCTCTTCTCATCCCAACACACCGACTAGCAAAGCTGTGTCTGGGCAAGTCCCCTGCTGTGTGTGCCCACCGCCCATACCGGAGTGGTCAGACACAGCTTCAGTGCCAGCCATGGTGGCAAAAAAAGGGACTCAGGGCTCTGGGGAGAGAATGTTTGGGAGCTGGTTCCTGCAGTTGTGCCAGGGCCTGGCTCTGCCCATGCTTGGCAGCAAGCGGAGGTCAGCAGTCAAGTCCCTGCATGTGACCGTAGTTCACTTCCATGGCGTGGGCAAGCGAACCTGCTCTGTAGCAGTTTCTCCATGTGGTTGCTTTGGGAATGGATGGAGATGTGGCTGCTCTCTACAGGCACAGAGAACCTGTGTTCCCAGCTCAGGAAGGTGAATGTGGAAGTGGTGGGAGGCAGGAGGTCTTTTTCAAAGAGGCTAAGGTACCATCTTGACCGTGTCTGTTGGTGCTGTGATGGGAGGGAGCGGGGACGCTCCCAGTGCTTCAGGAGCTGCTGCACTCTGGGCATGCACAGCACATGACATTTCATTTAGGAGTGACTGCTCATGGATGGCATTTAGTGGCTTAAATTGACTGCCACACTTGCCCTGGGGACTTCATTTCTTCCAGCAGTGCTGGCTGCTACCCCACCTCTGTCACACTTCCCCTTCCCATGGCTTCTTACCAATGTCTGGAGCTGGATTCCCCCCTCAGGACCTAGTTCTGATCTGAGGGACAACTGGCCTTATTTCACTGCCTGATAAACCCTGCTCACAACAAAATGTTGCAGCTCCTGGGCTCTGTCTTTGACCCTACCTTGTCTGATGAGTGTTATTGTCTGGTAGCTTCTGCCTCTGATTTTCCCAGCTCTAAACTGCCCCCCAAGCTCTGGACTCCTGTGTGTGCCTCCCTGCTGGGCTTTTTTGTGGGATGGATGGATGCATGCCACCAGGCTGGGTCCCTTGGGCAAGCAGCCAATGTCGGGTGCCTCCTTGCTCTGTTTTGGCACTGAAGAACCTCTGTCTTCTGGCTAGCCTGGCCCTGGCAGTCACAGCCTGCACTAAGCTGCTTGTGCTTCTCCTTTCTTCCTCCTCTGCTCTACCTTGGACCTACCTTGCCTGCATCCTTTGGTAAACCCCACTATGGAAACCCACCAGATGCTCCTGTGATGCTGCAGCTTCTCTGTTCACAGGCACATCACCTCGTGGGGTCATGAGGCCACCTCCATCATCCTGCACGTCACTGGTGAGTGTTTAACAGCACATGGCATCTGAAAAGCAGAGCAGCGTGGAGAGGCCCCAGGCAGCCCATCCCTCCACAGCTCCCCTGGGATGTTGGCACGCCAGGAAACACCGTGGACTGCCCCACACCTCTGTGGGTACCCCCAGCCTGTTGGGTTACTATGGTGACGTGGCTTCATCCCTAGAGATGCCGTCACCAGTTGCAACTCTCTCTAATCCCTTTGCGGGCGTGTATTTAAATCTCAACCCTTTCATTAAAACCAATCAGCTTCTTGAAGCCTCAGAAGGCAGCGTGCTTATGAAATTAGCCTGAGTTTCTTCTCGAGAGGTGTAAGCCTGCTAATCGATAGAACAGGTTAAACCCTTCCATTATGGCTCTGCTGAGAGGAGCTGGAGTTTGACATTTGTATGCCGCGCTCAACGCTCCCTTTCTCCCCTGCTAGTTATTTTTATCATTATTTTGGTCCTTATGACAAAATTGCACTCTGCTCATCTGGAAAGCTCTTCCGCCTCTAAATCCTGCTCGCGTTCGGCTTATGCTCAGCCCTGTGGCAAAGAGAAGAGCCCTCTTGACTTAATTTTCAAACATCAAGGTCCATTAAATCAAAGTGATGCTTTCCAGATCTTGTGACTTTCAGCAGCCCATCCCCGACCCTCCCCCCTGGCTCCAGGCGTGTCAGCTCTGCTGGACATCTCCTGAGCTGGTCAGCTGACAGGAATCTGAGGACACATTTTAGGGCATTATCGGAGGTTTCTCCTTGTCTTGCCAGTGCTGTGGGAACCTGGTGATGTCCTCTTAGATGTCATCTCAGAGCATCCCCTGTTGGCTGTCACATAGGTGTGAAGGAGGGATGGTCGGCTGGATCCAGCTGGGTGTGAGGCCAGCTCATGCTGCTTTCTGGGCAGCTTGTGTCACCCTTCTGCTGTCCTTGGCCATCCTCTGCACTTTGCTCTTTGTTTAGCTGTTCACCTGTACTCCTGCTCCTGTTCTGGTCACCTAGTGGGGGGAAGCTCCCCATCCTGCTCCGTGACTGGCTCCATGCACGTGATGTGAGGAGGTTTTGCAGAGGGATCTGGAGTGTGGTCAGCAGGAAGGAGGGACACGACATGCAGGGCCAAACAGCTTGGACAGATCTTCCCCATCCATGGTGAGTTCTCTAAATCAGCCTCCTTCCCAGCTCCTGTCCCTGGCCAGGGACTCGCCTAGGGGCACGAGGGAGAAGATGGCTTTGGGGTTAGGTGGGACTGAGACTTCTAGGGCTCTTCGGCATCTGGGCTAAGCAGCACCCTCGTGTGAGGATCCCAGATGTCCCAGGCACCAGTGGGGTTTACCCTGAGCTATCGAGCAGAGAAGCACAGCTGAGAATCTTGTCCTGCTGCCCTGGATTGTCCCATTGTCCCTAATTTTGGACAGTAGGAAAAATTTCTTCCCTTTCAGGGTTGTCAAGCCTTGGACTGTGGCACAGTCCCCACGATCCCTGGAGGGGTTTGAAAGCCGTGGAGATGTTGCTGCTGAGGGACATGGTTTAGAGGTGCGCTGGGGAAACGGTGGGACTTGATGAGCTCAAGGCTCTTTCCCAACCTAACCAATTCTTTGTTTCTGTCTCCTTTGCTGTGCTTGCCCACGCAGGCTCGGGCACACGCGTGGGCACACGCATCCCCCCTCTCCCCGTGGATCCAGCCCCGCTGCAGAGCCCACGGTGCAGCAGGGAGAGAGCAGCTCGGGCCACCGTGCAGTATCTTCCTTGAGCACTTGGAGGCGAAGCTGCCTTTCTGGCCAGCCGTGCAGCCTCCCTGCTGTGCTGGGGGGATGCTGGGGATGCTGCCGAGGGGACCCTGCCAGGGTCACCCCAAACGCAGCAGTGACCCACTGGCCAGACACCCCCCCCCCACTCTGGAAAGCATCTCCCATCAAGGTTTTCAACCATAAAATAGTTCTTGTGTCTCTCTCCTGAAGTGCATTACATTTCTGTGAATAGAGACCAATATTTTATTGCTGTGACAGGATCACTGCCTGCCAACTGTGAATAAAAACCCGATTTTTTGTCCCCTTTTTTAATTTTTAGCTCCCTGTTTCTCTGGCCCCCAGTCCCCTTCTCCTGTCACCCGTCTGGTTTCCTGGGCACAGAGCCTGCCAGAGGAAGGTCTTCCTTGCCCGGTCCCTCCAGCTGAGGCCAGTAGTGCTGCTGGGATCTGGCCCCGGGGATGCCGTGGGTGCCCAGACGAGCAGCCAGAGGCAGCAGAGTTGGTCCCCAAGGTATTCTGGGGAGACGTGGTGGGGAAAAGGCTTATCCGGGAGGGACTGCCAGCAGAGGGCAATGCCGGGATGGATTTCCACCTCTCTGCAGTTCAGTGGGTGCTAAACTAGAACTGGTCCAGCATGGGAGGGGGAAAGAGATGCTGGGACCACAGTCCCCTCGGCTCTTTCCCATTGCCTCATCCCTGGTGCCGTTCCCCTCTGTAGGCAGGAGGGTACATTCTTACTGAAGCAGGCAGCTTGACTGCCCAGCACCTCCCAGTCCCCCCAGTGAGGGGTGGAGATGACAGCTGGAGCTGCCTCTGCCTGCATGGTGCCACTGCGGGCAGCTCTGGGGAAGCTGCCGTGGGGTCAGGGTATCCCAAATGCTTGCCCTCTGTCCCGTGCTCTGCCTGGATCACAGGGTCCTCTCCGGCACCAGAGATCCCAGTCTCCCCTGGCCGAGCTGAGCTGGAAAAGTAACTTCCATTTTCCTACTCTGGCTACTTCTGGAGGTGACAGGGCTCACATCCAGTGACAGCAGCATGTGGTTCAGGGAGCACAAATGCCTTCCTTTACTGGACCAGTAACTTTCAGGCAGCACAACCACCAGCAGCATCCCCGTGCAAGGCTGGCTATAGCTGCTGGGCACTGGGCTCCCTTCTCCTGCTCTACAGCTCATGGGCCAGAGGAGCAGCACCTTCCCAGGGACCACCGATGCTTTGGCATCGTTGCTTTGCCTTCCTGTGTTGTTTCATAAAGCAGCAGCACACGATGGTTTCTTTAGTCCCTGTTCACAGAATGAGAGCCAGGGAAAATCTGAAGGCAGCTGGAAGTGCTGGGCGAAGGGGGAGGGGATCCCTGCATCCCAAGAGCAATACTGCTCTGGACACCGCAGCAGCACGTGGCATCCCACAGCCCTTCCCTGCAGGAACAAGGACCAGCTCCCTCCAGGAAAGCTTCTGCTCCTAAAGCTGCTGTCCCCACTCTTGTAGTAAGAAAGCCAACAGCTGATGTTTGGTGGCACAGGGTGGGATCGGACTTGTTGGCACAAGTGGTTAAACTGGTTTGTAGGTAGAGAAACTGAGGCACAGAGGGGCAGTGCTGCCCCATGGGACAGGCTTGGGGAAGCACAGCACCATCTCATGCCATGCAGGTGTCCTGCCTGGCAGGACATCCCTCTCGTGTCCCTGTCACTGCTGCCACTCAGTTAATGCTCCCAGGGCTTTCCCTCCTTCACCTCTGATGGAAGATGAGCAAGTGGAAATTTGCCATATGGTTTCTTGCTGGTGTGTTGCTGTAAGTGGAGCTATTACAGATGCAAATGAACGAGTTTAAGTGGCAAATGTGAAACCCAATGGCCAGGGGAAGCTCTTTGCTCCTGTGACACTTTGACTTTGGCAGAGGCTCGTGCAGCTGCCTGCCCCAGGGGCTGGCTCTGGCACCCAGCAGGGCTGAGCTCTACCTAGCGTTGAGACACGGGGCCTGGAGGCATCACTGCAACAGAAAGACTTTGCCTTGCCTGGGGAGAAGTAAATCACCTTGTGCTGACCCAGGTTGGAGCACTGGAGGTAGCAGAGTCATAGAATCAGAGAATGGTGGGGGTTGGAAGGGACCTCTGGAGCTCACCGAGTCAAAACCCCTGCCAGAGCAGGGTCACCCAGGGCAGCCCACACAGGAACAGATCCAGGGGGGGCTGGAAAGTCTCCAGAGAAGGAGACTCCACAGCCTCTCTGGGCAGCCTGGGCCAGGCTCGGGAACTCTCACAGTGAATGCTGTGCTGAGCATCCCCAAGAAGGGGGCCCAGCATCATCTCTGCTGCGTGTCCCTGAGCACCCGTTGCAGTGCTGGAGCCCTTCCCTCTGGGCTTCCTCAAGATGTCCTGGCTCTGGGACTCTTGTCTAAGGGAGGAGAAGGAGGGGTTGTTGTGGCTGTGCTGGGACTTTCTGCAGCCCCAGGAGACACGTAATTGTTTCTGTCTGTTCCAAACAGCTCTCCTGTGAGGTCTGAGAGTCTCATGAGGTGGCACCAACATGTGTCCATCCCTGTCCTTGACTGAATCTGCTCCTCCCCAACTGCAGAGGTGCGGGACAGAACCATTCACAATGACTTTAACAGGGGCCTGCTAGCATTTCTGGACACAGGGAGGGAACAGAAACCACCCAGCCCCCGGTCGGCCGGGCAGGGAGCAGCGTTTCCTGCCCGTAATCCTGTGTGTAAGGAGAGCAGGAGCTTCCAGGAGGTGTTTTTTCAGCCTCTGCATTACCAGCCCCATACCCGCAGGCAGCTTTATCTCTGCGAGGGGACACGCGTTCCCGGCAGAAAATGCCAACACGCGTCCTGCAGACCGAGGAGATGCTTTGAGAGGACGTGTGGCACGGGGGGGGGGGGGGGGGGGGGGGGGGCAGAGCCATCTGTCACTGCTTTCTAATTAAGGCTGGGTTTGATATGATAATTAAATCTGACTTCTGCATTAATTTTTTGCTAATTATTTACAAAAATGTTTTGGAGAACTGTCACTGTGGTGTGCAAAAGTGATACCCAGCAGCCAGCTGGTGGGCAGCGGGGCTGAGCGTGATGATGGGCTCGTCAGTGCACTTGGCCATGGGGCTGAAGTTGCCAGGTGGTCCCAGGTTCTCGGGGCCATCCCACATCTGGGAAGCTCCACATCTCACAGTGCTGGGATGGAGGTTGGGGCCAGTGCTTGGGGTCTCGGCTGGTTTTCACTCCGGCTGTCCTGGTGCCATGTGCTGCCATGCGCAGGGCTGGGGGAAGGAGGACCCATGGGTGCCTCCCGTGGGCCATCCGAGCCTCTGGTAAGGGAGTGGGAGAGGTCTGGGGGTGCAATCCGGGGCTGCTGAGAATGAGCTGCAAGGATGAGAGCTGGTGGGATGGCCGTGGGAAGGCTGGGGAGCCAGTGGGATGGAGGAGGCAGCTGAGGATGCGGATGGGTGCTCCAGCACTCCTGTGAGGCACAGAGGGACCATCAGGGACTGTCACAGCATGACTGGGGGCTCTGCAACCTTCTTGGCATTACTCCCAAGCTACTCAGTGTGGGTTCAACCCCAGGACTCCCTCTTTGTCCACCGTGAGCAGCTGAGGGGGCTGAGGTCTCTGGTTGTTGTAAATGCCAGGCAGCCTCTGTGCCCAGGCACCCTTTTGCCCTATAGCATGGCAACTGGTTTTTGTGGGACCTCTCTGGCCCCTGCACAAGGGGAGCTGGAGCATCCCAAACCCAGCAGTTAAAAGCTGTGCACAGCAGCTGTGGCAGAGGTTTTTAAGTAAGTTTTCCTCCACTTGGGGCAAATTTGGGTAAGAAACATTTAAAATCTAAATCTGTTGTTCTCACTTGCTGCTCTCAGGGCTCGCCTGACTCTTTTCACACTGCTCCTGAGGCAAAATATGGAGCTGAGCGTGACTGAGCTGCAGAGATGGGTGCTGGGTGGTAGGCAAGGGGCAGTGGGGAGCTGCCTGGGTGTAAGCAGGGCCCCATACCCAGCCAGGGGGCTGGGATGGGGTGCAGGAGCTGCACTGTTGAAATATCAACAGAAGGGAAGAAGAGGGAAGAGGAAAGGGAAAGAAAAAAAAACAATGGAAAGGAAAAAGAAAAAGAAGAAACGCAGAGTCCTTTGTGGGGATCACTCAGCACCCCAACGGGCTGCACCTGATGTGCAGAGCTTCAATCTTGGAGGTAAAATCCCAGCATCTGAATGGGAAAGAGCTGGCCCAGCTCTGCTTGTAGGAAACCTGGAGTCCCCTGGGTTCCAAGACAAGGCTGGCATCCCTGGGGTGCTGTGGCAAAGCTGGGGTCCCCGGGATCCTGTGGCAGAGCTGTTTCCCAAGGTGCCAGGGCAAAGCTGCAAGAAAAGGACCTTCTTTCCCAGGGTGGCTGCTCTGGTGTCACCTCTTGGGTGCAGGTGAATATTTGCAGCTCCCCCATTCTGGGTGAGATCTCCCAGCCCACACTGGGAGCTCTGGGCCAGTGTGGCCCAACTGCAGCTGCTGGCACCTGTGCCACTGGCAGAGATGCCTTCACAGCCATGGGGCAGCGTGGGGCTGGGATGGGGTGGGATCTGCACCCCTGTCACTGCTTTGGGACCTCAGCTGTGGTTTGGTCCCCTGGGCTGTGAATTCTGATCAGCTCATCATACCCTGCTCATCATACCTCTGTCCATGGGCTGGATGGGGCTGGGCTTTGTGGTGGGCTGGTGCTGGGCCAGTACATGGAAGGGAATTGCTGCTGGTGCCATCACTGAAGTGAAGCAGTGTCAGGGCAGGATGAGCCCGTTGCAGGATGAGCCATGGGGAAGAAGTGAGATCTGGGGGGACCGCAGTGCCCCAGCCTGAACTGCCCCAGATCCCAGCCAGTGCTTTTAATTTGTCAGCATCTTGAATGCTAAAAGGGCCCATCTCCATCAAAAATGTGCCTTTGATGCAGCAGGTGACTGGATTTCTCACCTACGTCATCCGCTGTGTCCTCTCCCTACCCAAACCCTGCTGCAGCCTGGACCCTGGGGCACCGAGATGGATGTGCAGAGCTGGGAGTGATGGATGGATGGATGGATGGATGGATGGATGGATGGATGCCTGGAAGGAGGATGGCAGTGGAAGAGAAAGCTGATTTCAATCAACTGGTTAACGATTTCATAAAGTCAGTGACTTGTTGGCAGCGCCTGGTGGTTCATTTTGAACAGCAGAGCTCCCGTGCTCAGCCCCAAAGCCAGCTGCCTTGGAAATTCAAAACTCAGTAAGCAGCTCTGGGGCTGAAAAAAGCTCATTTTGAGTCAAATTGTGCTCTTCCCTGCACCCTGCCTGTGCTCTGCATGCTGCATACCCCCCCCCCCCCCCCCCCCCCCCCTTAGTCCTGATGGAGGACTCGTGCTTTTCCATGCAGTATTAATCACAGCCTGGGACCTAGATGAACCTGCTCGACATCCGAGAGAGCTGGGGACAAACAGCATCTGTGGTTTGACCTGGACACAGCGTTCATTGGCCTCCTGGATTTGTGCACTTTCCCACCCTGCTCACGCGTGGCGTGGGGAGGATCAGGCCCCTTGGCAGCGGGGAGGCAGCGACAGGGGCTCTTGTCCTCAGTTATTCCCTCCCCAGCCTTGTGTCCCGTCCCCCCATGAAGATGGATCGTTTCTCTCATTGCTGCTCTACCCACGTGCCTTGGAACACTCGTAATATAATTTAATCTTTTTCAAGTCCCACGGCGTTGCTCGGTGAAATGTTGGGTATTACCACTAATCTTCCTGATCTCTGCTCATTTAATTATTTTACTCCACACTTCACCCCCACCCTCCCCCACCCCTGGCTCTCCAGCCCCTGAGCCACGATCTGTGGTGGCTTCAGCCTGGGCAGAAAAGCTGACCTGGCAGCTGGGGCTTCTTCTTCAGCTGTGCACTCTGCCTTTAAGGGTTGCAGGGGTTGTTTGTAATCTTCACCTTAAATACCTTTAAAGGCTCCCTTCAACCTACCCCTGCCCTGCTCCCCACCTTTTGGGGTGTCCCCTCCCTGTGCCCCCCCCGCTCCCTCACCCCGCCAAGCACCGCAGCTTCTCCCGCAGCCGAGGTGTGAAAAAACCAGGATAAACCAGCAACCAGGGCATCCTGCTTTGCGCTGGCTTTATAACTTATTTACGAGCAGAGGTGGAGGAAGCATTTCCGTATTTCACCAGCTCGCTGCTGCCAGCCCGACGGCCACGGGCCGAGTCGCTTCAGCAGCCTGGGCTGCAGCCCTGGCGAGGAGCTGGCCGCAGAAGAGCAGTCCCTTCAGCACAGCGGTGTGTGGTAATACATACTAATTAAGACAAATGTAATTACCCAGGCTACAAGTCATGCTTAACAAATTAGAAGCAAAACATGACAAACATGAAGAGAGAGCAAAAAGAGGCTCAGGGCTTTGAAGAGCGCAGAGCCCGGGCGGGGGCTCGGGCATCGTCTCAAGTCAGCGACTCTCCTGGAGTTCTTCCAGGGCACAGGGGATGACTTTTCAGTTTCCTTCGTTGTCAGAAAGTCACTGTTGCAAATTAAAGGGGCAAAAATAAGAAGGAAAAAAAATTAAATGGGCAAAAAAAAAAAAAAAGAGAAAAAATTATTTATTTGCATATTGAAAAAATGAAGCGGGAGTCTCCAGATCCTTGGCAACATCAATCCACGTCCTTCTTAGCTGTGAAACCCCTGTGTTTCCTGGGAGGCCGATGCTGGGGACAGCCAGCTGTGCCTGCTGGGGCCATCAGCACTCAGAGGTGGCCGTGCCCGTTCGGAAGGGCAGGCTGGAGGAGGGAGAGCTGCCACAGATGCTAAGGCACCGCGGGGATTTCTGTTGCGTGCTGCACTTCTTGCCTCCTGCTCACTTTCTTGCTGATAGGTCGTTGGTCTCCACGGCATCGCTGCGCTCTTGGGCAAGTCATCAAAGGAGAAGTGCAGGCTGCATTAAAAACCCTCATCGTCTCTATGCACGGCCAGGAACTAATCAAGGAAAGCAGAGCTCTTGGTACAAATCCTGAGCTGAATCGCTTTAGACTTCAGCCTTTAATTTTTATCAGACCATCTGATTCTTATCAGAGAAATCAGGCTGTTGCTTTGTCTCAGGAAGGAGCTGCTGGTGAAAGCTCAGGGCACAGCCCAGGCGGGCACTGGTGGCTGTGCTGACCCTCGGGGGGGGCTCCAGGGGGTTCTCTGGGGCTGCTCTGCCCCGAGCCCCCCTCTCCTGGCTGCTCCTGGCAGGATGGGGCTCCTTCCCCCTCTGGGGGTTTCCACTCACAGCGGGTTGTTTGTGAGGGATGCTAGAAAGC
Source organism: Todiramphus chloris collaris (assembly GCA_025345505.1). NCBI lineage: Eukaryota > Metazoa > Chordata > Aves > Coraciiformes > Alcedinidae > Todiramphus > Todiramphus chloris. Next base: position 925,349 of record JANVCC010000146.1, on the reverse strand, counting down.
AGATTAATGAGCAAGGCTTTAGGAATTAGACCAATAAAAATCCACACAGTAAGTAGAGCTGCTGTCAAACGGGGCTCCCAAGGGAGATAATATCCCTTCCCCCTTGATTTCTTAGTAAATCCATTATGATTAATGTTATTACATTACAGGAAACACTGTTATTACAAATACATTGATGATAGCAGAGCTGCAGAATTAATAACACTGGGTATTACTTAACTAATTAGCTACTGTTTTCAATGGGGCCATTATCCAGAAGCATTAAACTGAACCTTGCATCGCATTGTCCCCGGGGTTGCCTTTGCTGAAAGACGATGAACTGAAACTCCTGCCCTTCTTTTTTTGGCCAAAAGCAATCTCCTCGTGGCACTGTCATTCAGATGAGCTGTCTACTGGAAGCCCTGTGCAGCTGATGGTGAAGCATCTTGTGGTGTCAGAGACCAGCAGCAAAGGAGGAAGGGAGTGGAACCAGGATCTGGCATCTCCAGGTGGTCCACAGCCCTCCAGGGCTGGCCATGAAGGGGACCTGGGAGTTGCCCACAGCCCGTGGGGGAATGTGCCCATCCCTCCATGCAGGCTCATGGCTTTGGGGCTCCTCTGAAGGATTTTCCAGCACCCTGTCTTTTGCTGGTTTTCTTACCTATTGCAGAAATGCAGTCAGCAGGAGAACCCTCAGCTTGGGGTTGGCTTTACCCTTTTCTGGTTGGCACTTAGATACTGGGAAATCCTGATAGCTGGCTGCATATTGGGCATCACCAGGAGAGTGGTACCAGCTTAGTAGACAAACTGGCTTTGAACAAGAGCTGGAGAGAGACAGGTGGGTTCAAAGTGCCTGGCACATTGATGCTGTGTGGGTCACCAGGATCTTGGGGACCCTTTTCTCACCTTGGGAAAGCCATGTCCTGTTGTCAGTTAGACCTGGGAGCTGTGGACAGCCTTTATAGTTACTCAGCTCATCCCATTTCAGACTGGGGCAAAGACCAGCTGAGGGGTGAGGCAATCACCTGCTGTATCTGGGAGGGTCTCACCCAGTCCGTGCCACTGTCACCTCAGCAGCCGTGTCCTGCTCAGCATCACTGAGCAGCTCCTTGGTAATCATGGCAGTTTGTCTGACAGAATTCTGCTGGGGGCTGGAAGGCAAATGAGCCCTGTTCTGCTCTGTGGGACAGACGGACGGGTGGCCCAGGGGCTGCGTTGAGGCTGGAGAGGGTTGCTCCCAGCTGGGCAAGGGCCTGGAGCTGGGCTGGCACGGTGTCACCTCTGCCAGCACTGCCCCTGCTCCCGGGGACAGGGTCCCTCCTCTGCACAACCACTGCCGTCCCTGGGTGGTGGCCGTGGCTCTCCCCTCCTCCAGCCCCCAGCCCCATCCCCAGCTCCTCCTGACAAACACGTGTCCCAGTGCTGCAGGAGGGCTCCTGCCAGTGCCTTCCAATTAACACCTACTTAAAATTCAAGCGCAAAGACATTTTTAATTTTCTTAATTAAAATTATTTCCTCGTTAGGTCTGAATGTTGGGATTTGAAGAACAGAAGCAACAGGACGTGCCTGGCTGCATTGGAGGGGACTGAGGCACAGGCAAGCGAAGCGAGAAGCCGGGAGTGGTGGGACCATGCCCCACGCGTCTGGGGAGCTGGAGGCGCTGGAGCTCAGCACCCCTCACACCTCCAGGAAGTAAAATTCACCCGAGTGGCAGCTTAAAAGGGTATCACAGCAGCCCTTGGCTCTGCAGAGTGTGCAGAGGATGGATTGCTCCCGCAGCCTCCCCTGCAGCCCAAAGCAAGGCAAAGGGGCTGCCGGGGGCCGGAGATGCTCAGAGGGGTGATCCGCTCTCACTTGTGCAGGGGGGGGCTGGGGTGCTGAGCTGGGGGTGAATATGGAGCAAGATCATCCCTGGATCGAACCCCCGACAGCGGATCAGGGAGCAGCAGCAGAGCCCCCCTCTCTGTGCTGCTCTGCTCCCAAATTCAGCTGCCCCCAGATAACTCCAGTTTTGTGGTTGGCTGGCTGGTTTTCTCCTTGTGAGCTGCTGACATGCAGGAGACGTGTGGATCAGGACTAGGGACACACTGTGACTGGGAAAAACCAGGAAAAAATTAAAGATGATGATGATGATGATGATGATGATGATATAAAATGCACTTAATCCATTCTTGCTGCCCACCACCTCCCCCAGTGCCTGGCCTCATGGGTAGGAGGTGCTGTAGTGAAGAGACAGATTAGATCTGCTCTGATCTCATTTGATCCGACTGGAAAACTATTGAGTGAAAGCACAGATGTTCCACCTCCGAATCTCTGGAGCTTCCCTGCTGCTCTGTCTGCACGTCTCCTATCTGCTCGCAGTGCCTCCCTGGCTTTGTACTGTCTTTGGGAGCTTTTAATGTGTTTATTTAAATTAATAATAATTTACTCGTTACAATGCTGCCAATCAGCGAGCTATTCTTGAACAAGGTGAAGAGCCCTGCGAGCACTGCTTAGGGGAATTTATTAGCTCGTGTATTTGCACCTCGCGTGGCACGTTTGTTAGATGCTCTACATGAAATGATTTATACAGATCACTGCCACTCGCACCGATCCAGCCTAGAATAATCCCAAAGCCATTGCACTGATCATTTATTAATTATCACCGAAGTATTTACGCAGCGTTTGAATTGTTGGCCTTTCTAATACCAGCCTTGGCTGCATCGCCAACAAATCATCGAGGATCTAACGCATCCTGGTACCAGGATGAGCTGCCTGCAGGGGTGGGCATCTCTGCCTGGCCGAGGTTTGCCCACGCAGCCTCTCGCTGCAGCCCCCGGCCCGAGCGCAGCGCAGCGCCTCGACTCACTCCCTCAAATAACGAGCAGGTATCCTAATTAATCCTCATTGCCAGCAGCAGCCGAAAGGAGCTCCGCGATGAGCACAGTGCCGTTGGATGCAGATGAACTGTGCTTTGGTGGGAATTCAATTACACAATTTTTCCTGGCTGAACATAATGCATTTTGACGATACAGTAGTTCCGGTGCTAATGAGATGCATTTTAACTGCTGTGCAGACTGTATTTCTCCCTGCACTTAGCACACAGGATCCGCTTTAATTACAGTTTCAGTGGAGAAAAACCCACAGAGTTACTACCTACATTTTACTCCTGGTAATAGCAGTTTCCTTGCAATGCCAGGAACATTATGGATTCACTTTCAAGCCACATTTTATACCAAACCACTTGATTGTGATAGCAGGGAGAAAACAACTCTGCTTTCCTTCGACTGCTCTGCCTGAGTTGTATAAGGGTCATTTATAGCAGGGAGATGAATCAAATGCATTTCAGTCAGAACAGCCTCGGAATAAAAGCTTTTATGGAACTTGTTTGAAGAGGTTTTTGTAAGACGTATGGGGCTCAAGGCCAAATTAAACCAGCAGCTTATGGGTCCCCACAGAGATACCCCGGGCACAGGGGCTGTGGTGGGCTGGAGAGCATCCCTGCAGGGCAGCACCCAGCCCTGGAGCCAGCATGGAAAATCACGGGTGTTTTATTCCCAGGAAGAGGCACGTTTGCTCTTTGATGCCTTTTTGGGAGTTCTCGACCCCTCGAGCTCAGCAGCACCATTTCTCCCGCAGGAGCCCCGGCCTTGGGAGTTTGTAACCTATTTATTTCTCGACAGCCTGTTTCTCTTTCTCCATGCCGTGGGTTGGGCTGAGGGACTGAAGCAGACAGCTTGGAAAAGCCAAGTGGTTGCAAGCTGCGGGAAGCACGTGTTTGATGAGCAGACATGAGTGCTTTGGAGATATTTAATAAAAATTTGCTGTAACGCGTTGCGTCCATCGCCCTGTGACCACACCTCAGTTGTTAATAGCTGGAATTCATTGGTGGCCTCCTATTGCATCTTGGCAATTGTGGAAAAAAACCCCCAACCCAATTATTTCTCTTAATTTATGTTTTTATTTAAGTTTTTATGCATCTTTTTTAGTTTAGAGTCCCCCTGGCAGCACAGGGGAGAGCCCGAGCCCACCCGTGCCACTGAACTGCCGAGCTGTTCCCCAGCCCAGCCAGGCAATTAGACCCTCACTTCTGGTGCTGGGGCAAGATGTATTTGCTGTTGAAACTCTTTGAATATTGGGAAGGGTTAAAAAATGTGATACTGTGAACAAAGTCTGAGTTGGCTTCCCCGAGGAGTGGCTGTGTGGGAGGAGCGGGAGGTGCTGGGGTTCACGGTTGGGGTGCTGGGCACGGGCAGCGAGAGGGGACTCTGGAAACGAGTTTGCACGGAGCACTGGGGAGAGAGAGGCTTGGTCCCTGTGCCAAGTGGAGTGCATTTTGGGAGAATGCAATCAGAAGGATCTCATTCCTCTTTTTCCTTCATTGCTTCAGAAATTAAAATGCTGCTCTTCTCCCAGAAAGGCTTCATTGTATTTATTTTTTTTTCTTTCCCTTTTATTCTTTTTCCCTTTTGATACTGATCATTAAAGCTAAACCAGGAGCTCACAGCTCTGTTCTGCTCACGGTGCAGGCTCCTCATTTGCCGACAGCTCACAGCAAGAGGCTGTTCAAGGGGAAAACATCTTTTTCTAAGAGTCTTCAGCATCTCTGGCGTGATGGATGCTTTTGAAGACGATCGGGCAAGGGGCCGAGACCTGGAAAATCTGAATCCTTTTGAAAAATCCGGTCTCTGTTTCAGGCAGCCCTGCCCCGATGCCTGGCTCTGCTCTGCCCTTACAGAGGTGGAGGCTGCAGTGCTGGGGAGCGGCACAAACTTTTGCAGCACGGGCAACCCCAGGTGCTTTCAAGTGGAAAACCAGCGAGAGGATTTAAAAAAACCAGGGGTTCGCTGTTGTTTTACTTTCTTTCAGGTTGTAAACGAACCTGAGTTGTGTTTTTATGGTGGTGTCTGCAGAGGCAACAGCTGAGAATGTACTGATTTTGAGAATGGTAAAGCATGAGTGTCTGGGAATCCCGGGACTCCAGGAGCCAGGGCTTCCCTAAATGTAGAGGTAGGAATAAAACCTGGGTGGTGGCCCTGCCATGGGTGCAGGGCACTAAATGGAGCTGCCCTTGCCTGCCACCTGCCATAACCCAGTGGTGCAGGGGGGCTGGACACCAGGAGCTGATGCAGGTGACCTGCACGGGGACATCGGTGGCCACCCCATCCACCCCAGCAAAGCCCTTGAGAAGCCTTAGGCTCATCTCATGTGCTGCCTGCTCACTGGTTGTGCTCCCTGCAAGTCAAAAGCTCAAAAATGTGGAAATAATTCTGCAGGTTCTCTAAGGCAAAATGATTGGGTTTTTTTTTTATTTTTCACTAGAGCAAGAATCAGCTTCAAATGTTTCCCTGATCTGGATTGATCACTTATCTGGATTTACCTGTCCTCTGTGTGTCCTTTTATGGGGAAGAAGGATTGTTCCCACTTGGCCAGCTGAGCCTCAGGGAGGTCAGTGTGTGCTGAGCACTGCCCACCCGCCCCTTTAACCGCTTGTTATCATCTCACCCTGTCAGTGAAACACTGCTGGGTGAGTCAAGGACCAGAAATACTAAAATACCATCTCCTCCTTCCTCCTTCCATCAAGAACCATCTCATTTGTCAGCCCCACATCAGAGGCAGGAGCAGGGACACTGTCCCAGGACAGAGAAGTGCTCACCTGCTGCTGGCATCATCTGCAGCTTTACACAGAGGACATCTTTCTGTCCCAGCAAAATGGACATGGGGGCAGCCCTGGATGTTGAAAAAGTTTTGTAGATCGTAGATTAAAACTGAATAAAGAGGACCTCGTTTTGGATATAAAAATACCTCGAAGTAGGGGGGAAAAAAAGCAGTAAAAATTAACGTGGAGGAATTTACTTGAAGGTAGAGATTTCACTAGTTCCTTAAATAAAACTTACTAGCAAGCTCAGGTAGTTGAAATTCTCCTTAAATCTTTGGTTTGGTAGAGACCTGTGAAGGGTTAATGGTAGCTAACAGGAAGTACTGGCCTTGGTAATTAAGGGAAAAGGGGATGAAACAGCATCAGGTGCTCAGGGGGGAGCTTTTCAACATTTCTGAAGTTCTTGGGTACTCGGTGAGATCCTGTTTTCCAGGCAGCTGTGTTCACAGGAAGAGTTTTACTTAAAAATCCATTTGTTAATAGTACTAAAGTCCTTCAAACAAAAGAGACTACTTCATGAGTGAAGAAAATGACTCTATTGGTGAGGCTCTGGCTGGCTCTTGGTGCCTCTGTGGCCAAGCCTGTGTGTTGATGCCTTAAGCTTACTTACAGAGTTGTGCTAGTGTAGCCTTCGCTTGTGTTCCAGCCCAGGCTCTGCTTCCAGGTAAGGCTCAATGTCAAACATTTCCAATTTTCTGTTATTTTTTTGCTAATTTTCTGGCCATTGTTGTAAGTCACTGCAAAATTCCGTGGCAATGTGTCAGCTGGTGGAATCTTTACTGGGGGACATGGCCTGGCCAAGGATGGGGGAGGAGGGAGCTGCTCCTTAGGGTTAAGGGTGACCATCTTCTGGCAGCTAGCTCTGAGCAGGGCTGGGGACAGTCCCACTGCGTGAGCTCCCTTTTGGTGCTGGAGAGTAGAAGACCCCACTGGGTTTTTTAGTTTGGGCGAACAGCTGGCTGCCTGTAGCTGGGCTGGGAGTTTGGTTGAGGTCCTGCTGTTCAGACCTTGTCCTGTTGCAGGTGGAGATAAGGATGCAGAACAATTTCTCACCTATGGACATTTCTGCTTTTAGTGATTATTGAGCTTTCGCTGGGAACTGGGTGTGAAGGTCTGGGAGGTGAAGTCCAGCCCTGTGTCCTAAGTCATTCCAGGCTGCTGAACTCCCTTCTTCCCCCAGACAAAGGTCTACTTCAGGGTCTTTGTTGTGAAGAAACAGCAGCCATCTGTTCAGCCTGCGTGAACTTTTGTGATAATTCTCGTTTCCGTGTCTTCTGCAATAACAATCCCAGTTGGGAAGAGAGGTTACCTTGCAATGCCATATGCCCAGAGTTGTTCCATGGTAGTTTCCTAGAAGCACTAAAATCTCAGAAGCAACCTGGTTTAATGTGGTTACCAGCCCAGTTTCATTCCCCAAAGGGAAAAAGGGGTAGTTTACACCCATTTCAGAGAAGCGTTTGTGATTTTGATGCTTCTGGCGACATTAATTGAACCATGACAAGTTTGCTGGTTCACCATCTCCAGAGGTCTGGCTGTAGGAAATCTTCCTCTTCTCCTGCTTCAAAGCAAATGGCAGTTTATTCTGTAGTCAGATTGGAATGGTGTGTGTTTCTGTGCCTCTCTCTATGGGCGGGCAACAGGGAGCAGTCCATCTTTGCGTAATTTTAAATATCTTGGAGGATCCAAATGCACAACCCTACTCTTGGGGACTTCACATAGATTTGTGACCCTCTTTAGAGGAACTGCAGCCATAAAATAGTGGCTGGAATTCAGCAGGACATAAATATTGTATTTTCATCTGTGGCAGCTATAACCTTGCCTGACTGTTGTTCCTGTTATTTAGAGGGAATATGGACCTATTTGGCTTATTTAATCAATCTGAAAGTTGCAAGATGGAATGGAGGGAGTAGTTCTGATAAGGGAATAAACTGCACAAGAACTGGAAAGGCAGTTGAATATCCTCTCACAGGAGATTTTTTCTTCTAACTTTTTTTAAGTTAGCTTTAGGTCTTTGTAGTGGTGGGTGTTCCTGAACTCTTTGGAGGCTGCGGGAAGAGCCTCTCTTTGCCTTCACCAGAAAGTGGCATGCTGCATTTTAATGATTTTTACTGGGATGAGCTGGAAGCCCCTCTGAAGCATCAGGGAGCAATGCTCTGCACAGACGGGAGAGTAACCGTGGTGCTTAGGAGGCCTCGAAGCTGGAGTGAGGATCTGGAGAAGTTCATCTGCTCACAAAGTGCTTGGTGCAAGGTCTCAGCAAGGACATTTGGGGACTGTGGGCTGAGGATGGGTGTCCAAGCATGGCCATATGGTACATGTACCCAGTTCTGGGGTTGTCCCGTGGGTGAAGGACCCTTTTTCCACAGTCCAGAGCTAACCCAGAGGTGGTAGGCAGAAGGTAGGTCTAAGATGGGTGCAGCACTGATGCTTCCTCCTCCTCTCCAAGGTCATGTCTCTGTTTTGGGTTCTTAGGGAGTCAAATCATATATATGAATAACTTACCATGCAAAGTTTTCAACTGTCAACAGAGAGATTTGTGAATAAATGTTTTCATTACTTGGCTGGCTCTATGGATGGATGAATAATATCCATCAAATAAATTATTCATCTTTTTCTCTCCTTGCCATCATCAGATAAATGCTTTGTGATTTATATTTGTTCATTATTCATCTGGCTATGAGAAACAGACATATTAGAGATGGGTTAAGAGCTAAATCTGCTTTATTGAACGCAACAACTAAGTTCTGGTTGATGTTGGAGGCTGTACCAGCACAAATCTCACCCGTGTAGTTCAAGTGCCTTCTGAGAAGTGATACTTAGAGCAGTTCCATGGGTGGCGAGATGATGTGCTGGGGGCAAAGACATGTTGTCCTCCTCTGATACCTGATCCTCAACTGCTTCCTTGGATGTTTTGGGGCTGCATTGGGATACTTCTTGCCAGAAACTATGGGTTAGAGGTGTTACCCTTCATGGCTGATGAGAGGTGTCCTCTGACCAGGTCATGGCTACAGCAAATAGACAAGTGTGCTCTCACAGAGTGCAATGTCTCAAAGTCATCTGGTCTATCAGAGACCAGGGACAGTGGAGACAATGGGGATTATCAGTCAGATTTTACACAACACAGGGGGCTGAGGCTGCAGCCCTTCCTTTCCCCCTCTCCCACTTTGCAGCTTCCTCAGGCTGCTTTGGCCCCCAACAAATCTACACCAGCCTCCTCCTCAAAAACCTCCAGCAACAGGGGTATGGGAAGACTTTCCAGTAACACCAGGGGAGGAACAGAGGGGGAAAGGACTTCATTTGGCCCCTCTACAAAAAGAAGCAAACCAATCCCCCAGAAGCTTACTGAATGGCCAGACATGGAATCTATCTGCTGCTCCTGCTCAGAAGTGACCTGATTCGTTCATCTGATTTACAAGTGTTGTTCCACAGCCTGGTGACTGAACCAGCTTCAAGTTTCAAGCCTTTTGGTTTGGTTTTTTTTTTTGCTTTATTCCAATTCTGAAAAGCGTGTCTATGGCTCTTTTCTTTTTAAACCATTGGGAAAAGCATCTTTCAGTTGCTCTCCCATGACTCAAAAAAATCCCAAACCAAAACAACCAACCAAAAAAAAAAAAACCCCTAACCCAACAAACAAACCAAAAACATTCTTCAAACACTTTTCCCTCTTAAAAATATCAGGAAGACAGAAAATATGGAAAGTTTCACCTTTAATAGTGAGTATCTGGGAAAGTTGCCTGTATGTGAAGAGTGGAGGTAATGGCAGAGATGGGTTTGTACCCACAGCTCAGTGTGCTGGGCCAGGCACCCACTTGTGATAACTGCCTGATCTACCTGAAGTGTTTGCAGACAGCCTTGCAACACCAGAAAAGCTTTGGGGTTCTTGTTTTGGTTTTTTTTTGTGTTGCTTTTTTTTGTTGTTTGTTGGTTGGTTGGGTTTTTTGGTTTGTTTTTATTCATGACATCTAAAATGACACTCTGAGTTGAGTGATCACATGCAGACACCAGCACCAAGATTTAGCTGGAGAGAAGGAATGGCAACTGAAGGAAGAAGCCCTGTACCTGAGCGGGTGGAGGCAATGGGCAGTGGGGAGCCTGGTGGCACCAGCAATCACTTGTTAACCCTTCCCAGCCCACCTCAGTCCACTGCTGGTTTGTTCCCAGGCAGTGATGCTGAGCCCAGACCCTGTCAGAGGGGGTGCAGAGATGTGGCATCGCAGAGCAGGTCTCATCCCTGCCAGGGTACCCCACGGTGATGCCCTGTGCAGGTTCTGTGGCTGCCACGGGCAGGATCCACTTGAACTCACATGCTGTAGTCCACGCGTGCCCGAAGGAGAGGTGACATGGCAGCAAGCAGGAGACCTTCATGCCTGAAGGACATACTGCAGTGTAATTTGTGGAGTGATTGATGGGGGGTTTTATATATAATTTTTCTTCCCCCCCCTCTTGCCAGCTGTCTGGTCCTGGGGACACATCAATCTCTGAGCCCTTTCGAACTCAGAGCCGTATTTCAGTGGGAATCGTTTGTCTTCCCCATTGTGGGGGATGGGTGGCTGCAGGGAGGGAAAGGAGCAGGGCTTTGCTCTGAGGAGTAGTGCTGGAAGGAGGCATCTTCTGCTCGTTGTCAGTTTGCCTCTGGTCTTGGCACCAGGTGTATTCATGTTCACGCTGGGGCTGATGTTCAACAGGATGGTGTCTGCAGAAAAGCACTAGTGGCCAGAAGCTGACCCCCCTTGCTTTCGGAGTCCTTTCATCTGCAAGTCGTCTGCAGAAGTGTCACCCTGCCAGGGCCACAACGAAGGGAATTATTCCTATGTTCTCCACAGCTGAAAGGGCAGCTGGTGTCTGGGTGGATTCTAAGGTGTTGTAAAGGTGACCTGGCACACTGCTGAAGGAGGACACCCAGAGCCTCAGCTACAGCTGCTGGGCCACGCTTCATCACTTGCCTTTGTGTGGCTCTGTGAATATGTGGTCCTTAAACCAAACAGGCTGCTCCATCAGCTTCTACCTGTTCCTCAGCATCCTCCTGGGGAGGAAATTCCCTGCCCTGGTCAGCAGGGTTGTGGGTGGCTGGGGCAGCACTGCCGTGAGGGGTTGGAATTGGTGCCTTTCTGCCATCGAGCCCAGGCGGTGGGTGGACAGCAAGCCCATGGGGATGCTTCTCATGAAGCTTTGCAAAGCCCAGGGCAGCAGCCTCTCTGTAAGGGCTGCTGGAGCTAACCTACCGTAGACACCCCAAGGGCTGCTTGATCTGTCTTTCAAGTGGATTAGAAGATTTTTTTTTTAGATTTCTTTTATACTGCTAAGCAAGTGGCACAGGCTGGACGTACCATGGCGCTTGGGGATGGTGAGAGGCAGGTTTCCCGCAGGCAGGCTGTGGGAAAACATAATTGCCTTTCAGCTACAAAGCAACCTTTTCACATGGGGCCCCCCTGGGTGCAGGGGCAGTTTTACCAGGGATGCTTTTTCGTTTTAATTTTGGTAACGGGAGCTCCAGGAGGCTTCTGCTGAGACTCCCCACTTTGTGTGCAGCCCAGGGTTCTCCAGCTCAGCTGCTGGAGCTTCCAGCTGAGTGGCAACAGTTTTTCTAATACTCCTATTTTACCCAGAATATTCTGTAGCTCACTTAAAATTAAAAATGTAAGGAGTTGAGTAAAATTAATTGCATTTATTATCAATTTAAATAGTTCAATGATACTGCACGGATGCTATTCTGTATTTTCATATTTTATTCAATAAACCCTTTGGTTTTTGGTACAATATCTGAAACTGTGGCAAAACTTATCAGCCTTGCCTTGGCACTTAGGCCAGGCCTGCTGCAGAGGCAAGAGGGCCTGGACCATGCTCTGTGTTTTTTGGTGGGGCCAGTTCTGTTCTTGGGTGGGCAATAGTAATTAAGGAGATGCCCAGCTGGACTCACAGGCAGGAATAAAATTGGTTGCTGGAAGACAGCCTGATAGAGACCGGATGATTTGCAGCCTTGTAAAGGGGGAAAGAAAGATGAAAAGCCATATTTCCTTCATACTTCTAATGAATCCCTCTGATGTGTGCTGGGTTCGGCTCACTGCTATCAGCCAGCTGAAGCTGAAGCATCTCAGTAGAGCAATATTTTTATTTCTCTTTTTACTTTTGGCCAAGGCATTGGAGAGAGGTGGTGGCTTTAGAGGGCAGCTGACCTAATTTGGAGATCAATATCTAAAGATAACTAGGCTGGGTGGCTCCTGGGAGACATCTCCTCCACAACCCCTAGAATCTCATGGTGACTGGGGGAGACTGGACACAGAGGGGACATCTGCATCGTCCAGCTTTCTACATCTCCAGTGCAAGAAGCTGTGTCCGAGTGAGGCACACAGGCTACCCTTGGAGCTGAGAGAGAGAAATTAATTTCCATTCACCTCCCTGCAATTAGATGTCTCAAGTGAGAATCTATGTACTGGAGAAGCTTGGTGTGTGTTTGTTTGTTGTTTGGTTGGTTTTATTTAAACAGAAAAACTTCAGAAGGAGTCTGAGTGGCTGTCTTGGGCAGAGGCAGCTGAGTCATTCACATCTGTATTTGACCAAATGTTCCTTCCCTAATTTTAACTCCATTTCCACCCTCCAGCAGTAAGTGAGCGTGTCCGCCTAGCTAAAGCAGACCCCAGTTCTCTGCTCTTTCTACCCCTCACCCCCTCAGCGTGATGTGAAACACTCTTTTGAAATGTTTTACACTGTAAAAACAACATAGCACACTGTTCTCCATTCAATTTCAATTTTATGCAACTTCCTTCACTGCAATACGCTCAATGATCTCAGGCAATAATTGTTGAGCGTGTTAGACTAATGGGATTTTTATTTCCAGGGCTACAGATCAAACAAGTATGCCTGAAAATTCATTATACATGCAGTGTGCACTAAATAATTATTCCTAGTGCTGGAGGAGAGACTATGATAAGGTTTAGCTTTAAGAAAAGCTGCTTGATTTATCATTTATAAAGCAAAGATCATATTAGATGCACTAGTTAAATATTCAGTGACTGGTAAGTCACTTGACTAGCCAGAGTGCAGGACGAAAGCCTGGTGAGAATGGTGCCTTTTCTGGTTTGACTTCATTTTTGGTCTGGATCTGAACAAAGTGTCTGTTCACCTCCACCTGCTTCATAGCAGAGACAGCCTTCTATGTTGCTGGAAACAACAGAATCCTGCCTTGCTTCCAGGTGGTGAAAGGAGATGCTCTCCCACTTCCATCTTCTCCAGGGCTTTGATCTTCATCCTTCTTCTCATCTGCTCTCACGCTTAGGAAGCAGGAGCAAACCTCAGGGTGCAGGCAGGAGGGAAGCGCTTTGCCCAACCCAGCAGGTTGGGCCATCAGGAGTAGAGAACCTGTCCTGTAATAACGTGGCACATATTAGTGCCTATGAGACCTGGCACCTCACTCAGCCTTGCCATCCTGAGCATTTTGTGCCTGAACCGCAGGATGTGGGGTTGTTCTGGCTGAGGGTACTGGGAGGATGCTGAGCTGAGAGCTTGCCTAGGAGCTGAGCTTGGGCAACTCCACGCATTGTGCCCTGCGTGGAACTAGGTGGAGATGATGTGTTTGGTTTTGTGATGCTCTGGGTGAGCAAGCGTGGCTCAGGCTCTGACTATATATGTACACCACAAATAACTCCAGGAGGGTGGTTGTTACCCAGGGACTTGGCCTCTGCCTCACAAGCCGGGCTTAATAACTTTGCTTTTCTTCATGGCTGGGTACAGTAAAGATTTTTGTTATTGTAGCTGTTCTTGCATTTGTTTCTAAACTTTTATTTTCTTTCTGGAAAGTGGGGTGGTAGATGAGTTTTACCTTCAGTGTATTTGCAAATTGCAACTTGTTTCTGCAGCTTTGTTTCAAACTGAGCTGTCTTAAGGACGATGTTCTGTGTGTCTGTGTCAGAGTTGTCCACTTACTGCTACTCTTCTATCAAGTATTTAGTATTTTCCATTTCAAAGAATTGTTCACTGAGAATTTCCATAGAAAAACCTTTAAAAAAATCACAGGTGGATGCTGTCTTTGTGGGGAAAATAGATGAATGTTTGAAATAACATGAGAAAGGGAAAAATAAAGAAATACAAAGGGTAAAGAAATACAAAGGGAGGTCATAAGAAGTATCAAAAGCAAGAGCTATGACAAATGAAAAAGCTTGATATACCTTGGAAACACTTCAAAACAAATCTCCATCGTAACTTAAAAATAGTTACTCTCATTTAGCAGGCACAGAGACTAATTTGAAGTGACACTTTAAAGAATGTCACTTCCAGTCTGTTCCATTCACCAGATTTTGCCTTCTGGGTCACACATCGTGTGCTGGGGCAGGACTGCCCTGTGAACAGGCAGGAGGAGGGGTCTAGATACCCCAGCTCTTTCTGGGGGAGCAGTTCCTGACCCCCATGGTGTTGCTCACACAAGTGAAGAACAAGGACTTGAACTCGGGTTTTCTAAGTCTTGGGTCTGAACCATTTTCAACAAGTGCTATTAATTTAATAAATGATTCAGTGACTATTCAGCCCCTGATAGGAAAAACAGTGCTCTTGAGACCTGTGCTCTTGCCAGTAGCCACCTGGAAGCAGTCCAGGATGCATCCGGAGCCTGGATGCTCTGCTTGGAGCAGGGAGGGTTGCGGGCTGTTATGCTGATGCTCCTCGTGGTGAAATGACCCTTGGCTGCACTGTCGGATGAGATGTCTCCTGGCTGAATCGTGGTGGAGGCAATGTCACCATGAACATCCCAAGCTAGGATCAATCTTCTTGCTGATTAATCCAGTGTTCAGGGTACTGCAGTTCATTGATCACGTTAACCATGGATTTGCTGAGAGAGGAGAGAGGGAGTGGGTTTGAATGATGAGTTGCACATCATGGTACACTGAGTAAGTGGATAACTAATAGGTAAGAGGCACAGTTTTGGCTGGAGTGTGCCTGCTGGGATGAGGGGAGTGGCTGCATCCATCCATTCAGGAAACACACTCAGCATCTCATGATGGAGGCTTTTACTCCCACGCTTCTGCTAAATGTTTGCGACTGTTTGCAAACAGCTTGCTGGGCAAATCATCCAGGGGGGGTTTTCAAAAGACCACAGCAGCTCCTTTTAGAAATCCACCCTGCAGAGCACATTTTTAACAAGATGCAGACAATTACTCTGCATGCTGATGAGAAACAGGCAATCGAGCATGCTAATAACCAGCAATGTTAATTACGGGCCATTTTTCCCCCAGTCACTTCTGACCTCTGGGCCGCAGCTGCGAAACCAGTTCACATTGCACAACAGTTGCGTTTAGAGGCCCAGAACATCCCTTTCCTTTCAGTTCCTGTGTAACAGTGGGATGATTTAGTTTTGAGAGAAGACTGAGAGGGCACCTTATGAATGTCTATAAATATCTGAAGGGTGGGTGTCAAATGGAAGGGGCCAGGCTCTTTTCTGCAGTGCCCAGCAATAGGACAAGGAACAATGGGTATGAACTTGAGCAGAGAAGGTTCCACCTCAACACGAGGAGGAACTTCTTTATTGTGAGGGTGCCAGAGCCTGGCCCAGGGTGCCCAGAGAGGCTGTGGAGTCTCCTTCTCTGGAGACTTTCCAGCCCCCCCTGGATCTGTTCCTGTGTGGGCTGCCCTGGGTGACCCTGCTCTGGCAGGGGGGTTGGACTCGATGATCTCCAGATCTTCCAGACCTTACCATGCTATGATAATAAGCAGCTCCACAGGAAAACTGTAAAGCTTAACTACTGAGTCCGTGAGCAACTGCAATTGTGAGCTGCAGTGTGCTGTGTGAGTGTGAAGCGTTGCTGCAATGCTTTAAAATGGGTGTTGGTTTTATACACGGTGCTTCAAAAAGGAGTATGGTCTCACATAGTTTCCTCTGAAGGTCTAATAATGGAAAGCACCTCCACAGCTCTAGCTGCTAAATTTCAATGCTGGAAGACACAAAACCCAGAAGAAATGAAGAGTTGAACCAAGCCGGTCAGGAGGAACGTTTCCTCTCCTGATGACAATTATTAGGCAAGTATTATAAAGCAACGAGACAGTAGAATTAAATATCTATTTGAATTTGGCTTCTCATGTACTTATGGGTGAGAAATTAATTTTATTTATTCTGTGACTTTCAATAATTCATTGGGATGTGTTCATACCAGCAATTAGAACATGTAAAGTAAGGAACAAAGCTCACATAAATTATTCCATGGCATTCATTATTTATTTCAGCATTTACAGCTATGCAAAATTTACTGAGAAAATATGTACATTAATTAACGTGTACATTATGATTTCATTAGTCCTACTACACATTTTCAACAAGTGAAGATACTCGGATTTGGGTGTGTGAACAGCTGGAAAGGTCTTGCTTTTGTCTTAAATTATTTACAATTAGCAAAAAAACTCTGTGATTGGCATCTGGGAAGAGCTGCTTGTGCACACAAGCAATGGCAGAGTTGCTTTATTGGAAGCTGCTAAGCTGAGCCAAACTAAGAGGCGGGTGTTGGGCTGTTGTACACAGCCACTGATGGTTGAGTTAGAGCAGCGAACCAGAGAAAACCCAACACTTAAGGCCCTCTGCTTTAATTTCCCCTAGTTTAGGAGACTGCAGGGGAGTGCAACTGGCACGGTGGTCCCGTTGCGTTTGCTTGGCTAATGCTTGCCTGGTGGCTGAGGCCCTGGAGAAGACTCAGGGAGGGATCACTGACTCCTTTTCCCAGCCCCACAGCCCTTGCTTGAGGCTGCTGTCAAGTCATTCCAGCTCCAGTGGTGTGTCTCTGAAAGAAGCCCCGTGACACACAGCTTGAGCAATGAGGAATTTTTCTTATGCCAAGTTAAAAAAAAAACCCAAACCCAAGAAAAAAACCCCAAGTTCTTTTGTAGTCTGAAAGGGAAGAGAAACATTTTTAATCAGTGCCATAAAGCTGATGCCCGCTCACCTTTTTTTGCGTCATTAATGAGGATGCGCCAGGAAATTTCCACATGAGTAAACTGCACCCAGCGTAAAAAGGCTTGGATCCACCTCTGTAATTTAATGGTTCAGCTCACGCATAAAAACTGTTATTTGGGGTTTTAATTATTAAGCACAAATTGAGTTTCAGCTTTTGGAGCAAAGAGCTCTCTCCTTCTGCCGATTCCAGCTGCGGGCTTCCTCGCTGGGGAATGCTGGAGAGGATTTTGGTACGTCCACTTAAAATAACAGCCACAGAGATGAGCGTCCCAAGGGAGCCTCATGGCTAGGGGTATCTTCGAAAGGCACTGTGTCTTGGAGAGTGATAATGAATTATTCAAGAGGAATAATTCTTGTCTGGAATCCTGGGTGTATGTTTTTCTGGTTATGAATTACTAACAAAACTCATGGTGGCAGCTGGCTAGGAACTTTCTCATGGCTAACTGCTGGTCAAGAAGCCTGTGGAGTTCCTGCTCAATGAATAGATGGGTGTGGGTTGTAGTTGAAGAAAAGCTCTGCTTCCATGGTTGTGGTGATGGTTCTTCCCCTGGCAGGAGCTCTGTCTGGCTGTGACTTGTCATGGGAAATAGTGGTGTTGCTGTGTGAACACTTGTCCAGGCTGGTCACCAGCAGGTAGGTGAAGGAAAGGCTTGTGAGAACAAAGACCCTTCCAAAACTCACTCTATTTTTCCAACAAAACCCAGCCCCACGATATACGCTTGTGTGCTTGCACAGTTCTTGAATTAACAGCCATAAACCACTTTGAGGCATTTTGGGTCTGGCTCTGCGTGCACTTAGAGGGTGGAGCACATGAAGGAAAACCAAAGGTTTTGGGAGGAAGAGTAGGAGAAACTATCTATCTACTTCCTGGAAGGCCTGCAGTGGGAAGGTCTTCAGAGGAAAGCTGCCTGATCTACTTCTGCATCTCATGGAAGCAGGCTGAGAGATGTAGGGCTCCGGGGCACCCTTCCCCAGACTGCCTGGGGTTGGGAACTCCATGGCTCTGTCTTACAGAGGCAAAACCCTTGTAGCTTTCCCCAAACACTTGTATTTAGGGATCTCAGGAGCTTAGCTTCCAACACAGACCAAGGCAGGGCTGCAGTCTGGGGATTTGTTTGTTTTGTCTTTACAGCTCAGTGGCCAAGATGCAAAAACTAGTTTGGATCAACACAAAATACATTTCTTCTCACCGCAGCGAAACTCTGAACGAATTCCCCTTCGACTCAACCATCTGTTCTTCTGCGAGTGTGTGATGTGTGATGGAGAATCACAAGGCTGCCAGGAAGGGGCTCTCCTCTTCCTCCTTGTCATCATCCTCTGGGGTAACTTGGAGGTTAGGGCAATTCCCTAGGGGAGTGAAACCCAGGCTTGCTTCTGCCTGCCTTCATAGACAGATGCTGGGGCTGGGCATCACCCTCCTGGGGCAGGCTGTCCTTTAGCAGTGCTTCATGGGTGCAGCTATTGCAGCCTCGATGTGTCTCGGTTTGAAGTCTGTATCTCAGCTATTGAGTTAAAAAACAGGCTACTCCCCACTTCTCTTACATATTAATGATGCCAGCCTCGCAGAGAGATGCATCCCAGAGGAGCCTGCTGCTTCGTGGCAGATGGTAGAGGGGAGTGGAAGTACTCTCAAGGAAAAAGGGGGAGAAACCCAGTCTGCCTTGCCAGTGTCCTCAGAGCAAAACTTTAGACAATGTTGTTCTGTGTATGCTGAAGCTCGCGTCCAGAGTGGAGGCTGTTTTCGAAAACCATGGATTTAGTTCTTTTATAGAGGAGCATTTATTTTTCACAGCAGAGGGACTCTCTTGAGTATCATAATTGAGACAGAGTTTGAAAAATATGGTGCCTTCTCTTTTGAAAATGTTCTGAGGAGCTGCTGCATGGTTTCAGATGAGGGCCACAATTACGGTCCAGAGGTTGTCATGGGGAAGGATGCTGCTCAGTCTTTCTCTTTTCTTTTACTGGAGCTGGCATGAAAACGGATTATTCTAAACCATCTCTCTGTCTTGCTGTCCCATTTGTCAGCTTCCTGCAGTCACATTCCCTGCTTGATGTTTTCATAAACTGTGCTCCTTTTCCTTGGCTTCTGGTGATTAATTGTAATAAGTGGAAATATTCCAAAATAAATCTATTTTCACCTCCCTCTGCAAAGTCCACTCTGAAAACGCTCTGCAGATTTAACAGTTTGGGAAGAGGTGGGAAAGCACGAGATTCTTACCTTAGGACAGCTGTCCCGTGGAGTCCCTTAGCGCTGCAGTTGTTTTGGTAGGACTGTATTTTTCCCTAAGGGCCAAAGAATTATCATTTGGCCCAGGAAACTCAAGGAAAATAGGCAGAAGTCCTGCTTGTCAAGGGCTCCATGATCATGAAGGGGCCAACAACAGCTCCAAAGCTGAGCACTGATAGAGCAGAGATGAGGCCAAATCCTGGACAGTTTGGGGCAATCGTTTGCAATGGCTTTCCCATACCCATGTTTTCTTTTAAAAAGTATTTTCAGTACAAAGGCTGTTCTTTTTTTTCTTGAAATGTGCCTTTCCAGTCCCGAAACTGCCTCTTCACCAAAGACAGTCCCATTGTGCAGACCATGCCTTTGTCATCAGTGCTGCTCTTCTTGCACACCATGGATGCTGCACAGGTAAAACCCATGGCCCCTTGATTTGGGTTTCTGCAGCTTTGTCACTACCCAAGAGAAGCTCTGCCAATGCCTCCCACCCTGCCTGCATCCTTCCGCACTGTACCTGATGGTCTTTATGCTTCTGTGGTCCCAGATAAGCAGCAAACCTTGCTCCTGACAAGGGTGATGTGCAGACAGCTTCATCTCCATCATCTTGGCCTAAGTGAGATGTTTGGCAGATGGGCTTGGGATAGTGGTGAAGTGCAAATACTGCCCTGGCATTGTGCTGGGGTTTGTTTTTTTTCTGTCAGGAGGCTAAGAAGGGAGATTAGTTCCTGCAGCAGCAATCAGCCCCAAGCAGTTTTGGTTTTAGTCTGCAGCACGCAGAGCAGGAGATGAAAATGAACTCTAATGATCACTTTTTCCTGCAGGAAGGTACAGATGGGCAGGTCCCTCTGTTGAGATGCCCTTCAACCTGGCACCTGAGGCACTGCCGCTGAGCTAGGATGATTTTAATTTTCGCTTTTCAAGTAAAAGAAAAAAAAAAACAAAACTAAGACAAAACAACAAGGAGGGAGTGACAAAGAGGGAGAGACTAGATTTGAATTGATATAAAACCCAGGAACTGGCGTGCAGCCCAGTAAATATTGGAATGACATTACCTGAGCTTAAAAAAAAAAAAAGAAAAAATTGACAAATTGTTAGGCTTAATTTATATGGAACTGGGGAGCAAACACCATGGAAATATCAGTATTTCTTTTAATCATTTTCTTTGGTAACAGAATCAGAAGGAAAAAGCTCTGGAGAGACACTTATTATATTTTACCTCCCTCTGCCTTTTCTTTCTGATTCCCTCCATTGTTCCCAGCTCTGTCAAGATTGTGACAAACTTAATTACCCATAAACAGTAGGAAATCCAGATGACATTTAATTTTTATTTTTTTTTCTTTCTTCTGACTTTATAAAAGCTTTGTAGTTCTTAATCTAGAGTGAATAAGGACAGGCCAGATGGTGCTGGTGTCCAATTTTGGCAGCATCTGAGCCCTTGTCTCTTTGAGATCTTCAGTGTTAGAAAGCCAAAGATGAGGATAACAAAAGCTCCAGGGACAAGTACCTTTTGGGGTTGGTGTTTCAGGAAACAGCATTGTGCATGGCCAGATTTACAGTTTCCCCACTCCTGTGGGAGGGGGTGTCTCCTGCCAACCTTTTCTTGAAAACCTGGATTAATTGTCCTGATGGTAGGAGCACTCACAGCAGTGACTGCAGAGCCCAGGGCTCTTGTCCACAGCTCCTGGCACCAGGGTAAGGAACATTTGAGGCTCCTGCACTGGCATTGGTTGACTATATGATAAGAGGTGGGTGAAATGTTCTCATGAAAAGGGTGTTTTCCCCCAGATCACGTTTCTGGGGGTGTGAAACAGCTCATGGGGAGGTTTGGTGAATAGGTTTGGAACGAGAAAAAAAGAATTTGTTGCCACAGCAGCTGCATACCCAGGGAACCATGGAGACCTGTCCTTGCTTGCTGCTGGTGGTAGGTTCGGGGTGTTCCTGTGGGATTAGCTGCACATCATGGTCTTGGAAATTATAAAGAGGTCTCCAAAGATGCCAGGAAGCTGAGGGTCTTCTGCAGGCTGTCAGCAAATCTCCAAGGTGCTGGTAGCTCAGGTGGCCCCACCTGAAGCGCGGGGAGAGGAGCAATGAGCAGCCACAGCCCTTGTTTGGATTTAGAACCATAAATTGGCTTATTTTCCTGCCTGCAAAATGGGTTTAGATTAATGAAGTTTTCTGACAAAATTTACACTTTCTCCCTATTTTCAAGCTGCTCCTCATTCAGAAAACACTCTTGTAAATGAAGTGATGCAGATCTACGTGTGCCTGCTAAGTGGCTCTGCTAACTGACAGCCAATCCGTGGCATTACTATTATTGTAATAATACAGCCTGGGCAATCTATTGCTGTGCAGGAAATGTCAAGAGGTACCACACAGACACCTCTTTCCCCTGTGTTCCCTCTCATGGGAGATGGACGATGGCCAACAGGGCTGAGCCGTTCAGCTCTCTGCAGGTGGCTACCAGCACTTGACCTGTGCCATGAGCCACTTGACCAATGAAGGGGCTCTGCAAACCTGAGCTTTTTTTTCTTTGCTACTCTAGCCACAACTTCCTGTCCTTCCAGGGCCATTTCTCACTGTCAGCTCACCCTGCACCTCTCACCTGGGATGGGATGGGATGCTGTCCCTAGACTGACACCTCTGCTTAGCTGGGACATTGCAAAGCCCCCTGTCATGCCCTGGCAATTCTGACTAGTTTTATTAGCAATATCTCATGATTTGATGACATTTCTCCTATTTGCTGTCCCCCCTGCCCTGACTGGAAGGTTCTCACTTTGGATTGTGCATGTGAGTGGAGCACATCATGGCCCTAACTCTCAGTTAAGACTTCAACACCATAAATACAGAACTGATGAACCACATAGTATAGCAGAAATAGCTTATGAGAGCCCCTCCCTGAATCCTCAGCCACTCTCTCCAGCCCCAGCACAGCTGAAATCCAGCTGGGCTGTGCAGTGGCATCAAGAAAAGATAGAGCCAAAAGAGAGAGGGTTGCAAGAAGCTGAAGAAACAAGCAGAGCATGAGACATGTAAACAGTAGCAGCGGAACACTTTCCAGCCTTCCTCAGTAGCTGACAAGTTTTTCTAAACTGCTAGTTGTTTTTTCACATTAGTTGAGGTTTAGGGCAGGACTGGCCACGAGATAAATGACAGATGCTCTCTATTAACTCTTCTTCCCTCCCAAAGGGGAAGAGAAAGGGAATAAAGGAGAGAGACTTATGGATTAGATTAAAAAAAAAAACAAACTAAACCAGCTTTCATGAAATAATAATAAAATGGAATGTATACAAACCCAATATTGTACCCAGTGCCTCTGATGGCAATTACGTCCCCATCACCACTGGTGGAGCAGGCACTGGAGAAGTCCCAGACTAGACTCCGCAGCAGACAGGAACTGGATTTAGGAGCTGGATCCAGGAAGACACAGATCATCATTGAAGGCAGAACTGACAGGGTCCTCCTTGGATGCTGGCCATTGAAGAAGCAGCTCAGCCATCGCGATCCCTCAGCTTTACACTGAATGTGGTGTACGTGGGATGGGATCCCTCATTTGTAAGGATGGGGTCACCTGTCCTGGCTGCTTCTCCCCACAGCTGTGGTCTTTTACTTTCTGCACTCCCAATGTGGGGCACAGGATTCAGCAGTGACCTTGGTCTGCACGGGAGCAACCATCAGCAAAATTCTTTCAACACCCCCCAGTCCTTGGTAGTGACTGTAGCCATGGGGTGTTAGCACTGCTTCCAGCAGAGACTGGCTGTGAAAACCTGCCCTGAGCTTCAGGAATTAGTTCTGTTGTAGCTCAAAGCAGGAACAACATCGCTGTTCAGTGACTCTGTTACTGTACTTGGATTTCACCCTGGTGTATGACAAGACCCTCTTCCTGAATTCCTGTGGAATTACAAAGAAGCAGTCCATCTCCACCCAGACCCAAATACGCCACGCATCACCTTCCACTGACACCCAGAATCTAGTGGAACTCACTCCATTTCTTCTCCTGAAGGAAATCCACTTTATGAAGCAACTAATTTACGTTCCCACGCTGGCCTTGGCTGGATCCACAGCTTTGTGCCGTTCTCCTTTGGAAATCGCTTGTATTTGTCAGGTTATCTTTCCATTACAAGAAACCTGTAAGATTTATAAGGAGCTGCTTACTGACAAACTAGTGTAAAGTCTATAATGTTTCTTCTGCTTTTCTTCCATGTCAATAGTACTTGGAGAAAGTACATCAATTGGAAATTTAAGACATTTAGTTAGAAAACTTGTAGGAAAGCACCGAGAGGAAAGATCAAATAAAGCATAGAACAAAGATGCCAAAAATAAAATTGTCTGACAAACATTAGAATTGACATTAAAAGGGGAGAAAAGAAGTACAAAAGCCTCCAAAACCCCACAGAAGCTGTGTGAAAAGCAATGCATGACTTCAGAAATGGAAAATACAAGGAACATAACAAATTGTTTCAGATCTGAACCTATCAGAAAGAAATCTGATTTCAGAGAGAAAGAAAGCAGCAGCTATGGAGACAGTTTTATAAAAGGATGTGCAATAAAAGATTTGAAAATTGTATCCTCCAAACTACTTTAAAGAATGGCAAAAGAAAGGGATACATATTAAAATACACAAACGCTGCAACATCTAATACAAAATGTTCTGCCAGTGGAAAAAAAAAAGAACTTTGACAGGTGCATCAAGATTTACCACCAATCTTGGTGACCCTATAAAGAAAAAAAAAAACAAAGAAAAAAAACAAAAAAACCCTCGGAAAGAATCATTTTAAAATAGCTGTTAAAACTGACTAGGAAGATTGTGGAAGCAAACAGCCCACAATTATCTCTGTGGTTGGAGAGAGATCAAACCTTATTTCTGTACTATTTTTATGAGAGGCAAAGTAGGACAGTCATACCACACTGCTTCAGATAATGATGCAAACAAAGGCTACTTGAGAACACAGAGTCAAGTAAAACACCAGCAAGTTGTGAGCAGAGCCACAGCATGTCTCCCCGAGATTAGAGATTTCTGGAAAAGTCTGCCACGGGAAACAGCAATCCCATGGAAGCAGGAAGAGGAGCTTCTGTCCAGAGACCACCATGACCATCTGACCATCGGTGGAGCTATGAGCCCCCAAAGATGGCTTGGAAAGGAGATTTACAGCGGAAGGAGGAAAACGCACCTTCTTCTCCCAGAGGTAGAGCTGAGCCAGACATGCTCAAGGTGGCTGGTGCAGGGATGCCCGCGAAGCCATGGCAGCATAGATGTTGCCTTCAAAATGGGGCTGCTGGAAATTGTTGTTGGTTGTTAATAGCTGAGGGTGCCAGTTTAGAGGTAGCTGAGTAGTCCGCAGGGAGCACAGACACGTTTCTCCTGTAACCTCCCTGAAATTTACTCCTGCAAACAAATAAACAAACCCATAAAAAGCTGTTGGCAGACGTGGGAAAACAATGTGGGAATGTTACAGTCAAGTTACCCTTGATTGCATCAGTGTTATCCCATAATATGTCTACATTTATAAGCGATCTTCATTGCCTGGCATCATGCAGCCACATAAGATTGGATGTTTATTTGGAAAACCAAGCCATTGAGCTATTTTGCCTCTCAGGCCACCAGTTCTGAAATTCAATTGGAAAATAACTGGGACAGTACGTAGGCTGCTGGTGGCCTACCAGTGATACCCCTAAAGCTCTTGCAAACAACACCCAGGGCTGCAGTTAAAGCTGGGGGCCAGATGAAGTGGCTGTAGTCCATTCTAACGTCCGTGCCATTAAAGTGCAAATCAAACCACAGTGAAATTATTCTACCAGTTGCACTTGCATGGTGGCAACACTTTGCAAGTGCTTTATGGAAGTTGAAGTCTTCAGCATTTGTGTTTGGCGACTAGAATTCAACTGACCATGGACAATCTTCATTCAGATCCATCTACTCAATAACATACACCCTGCAGTCTCCCTGCCAAGAAATAGGATGCAGATAAAAGGAGGCTGAGGAGAGAGCTTCTTGCTCTCTACAACTACTCAAAAGGAGGTTGTAGAGAGGTAGGTGCTGGTCTCACAAGTAACTAGTGATAGAACAAGAAAGAATGGGCTTAAGCTGCACCAAGTTTAAACTGGATATTAGGAAAATTGTTTTCACTGCAAGGGTTGCCAGGCATTGGAACAGGCTGCCCTGGGAGGGGGTTGAGCCACTATCCCCACATGTGCTTAAAAGCTGTCTAGATGCGGTGCTTGGGGATATGGCTTAGTGGTGGGCTTGGTAGAGTGGGGTTAATGGTTGGGCTCAATGATCTTATAGGTCTTTTCCGAACTAAAAGATCCTACAATTCTACGATTCTCCTCTGTAAATGATATTTCCAGACCTGAGGCCCATATATTGCATCATCATTATCCCCTGACAGCCTTGAGCCATGCCATGTGGAAAAAAAGGCATCCATTTGGATCAGTCAATGGTACAGTATGAAAAGAATTTGAAGGAGGACACTAAAGGTCAGATGCTTTCCAGAAAGGATAATATATGGGAGAATTCAAAACACCAAATTGCCCCAGCCAGTCAATCTCACCCTGCAGTTACTGGGAGCCTTTTCCACCAGAAAGAAAAAGCTTACACTCTCTGTGGCCTATGATGGATCAATCTGAGACACAGGCAGTTCCCCACCATGCCCTGAGGCAGTGGCAGTGATGGTGAAGGGAACAGGGACCTTATGGGGGATTACCATGACTCATGCCAGGGGAATAAACAAGAAAAGACCCAGAGCTTAGAGACAGAACAGAGCAGTGCAGTGGAAACAACACAAGATTGTGTGGAAGATGAAGAAGTCCTGAAGAAGAGTTGCCCAATTACCCCAGCCTGAGATGTCCACTTATATCTGTAGCAAAGCCCGGGAGTTCAGGTTCACCTTTAACAATTAAGAGATTGAATATCCACACACACAAATTTAAATTTAGCTAATTGCCTGCTTTCTGGTTTCTGCCCTTTTGTTTCTCATTTGAAT
Organism: Todiramphus chloris collaris; assembly: GCA_025345505.1. Lineage (NCBI taxonomy): Eukaryota > Metazoa > Chordata > Aves > Coraciiformes > Alcedinidae > Todiramphus > Todiramphus chloris. The sequence goes on along the minus strand of JANVCC010000146.1, from coordinate 899,601 downwards.
TGCATGTTTTACTCTGTAGACACACCAAAAAGCTTGTGAGCTGAGGCTGCTGGGGTCCCTGGCACATCTTGGGGGGGATCATCTACTGGGTGGTGCCAGGTGAAAGAAAAAAGAGGGGACATACACAATTGGAATAAATTTCTCAAAACTACATGTTAACATACAGGGAAAAATTGTAAGTGCAGTGGATAAATTAAACTCAAACGGATTATATATGATTTCACATTGCACCGTAGCTATTTCCTTTGGGTTTTTAAGTTGTCCCTACACTGTAGTTTCCAAATCCATTGGCTAAATTTCAATCAGATCTTACAGAGCAGGGAAGAGGTTTCAAAGGCAATTAAATTTGTACGTAATGTGAAAAAATAGACAACTGAATAAAAAAAAGGTAGCTTAAGTATCCTAATTGATGGAAAGATCATTGTGTGAGCTCAGAGTCTAGCAGACACCAGCGAATCATCTGGAGAGCCTACAGATTCCAGATAAAGCTCAAACAGGATCTGCAATTAGTCCTGAGTTGTAAACCTGCTTCATCAGCCCCAGTGTTTGAAGACCGTGTGTGGTCAAGGGAAACACATGCTTGTGTTTCTCCTTCTGCAGCCTTGGGTGAGTCCTCTTTCACCTGCCAGTGTAGGTGGAACAACTCTAGCCCAGCCTGGACCAGCATGTGCAGCGAGCTGGACTGAACAGGAGGGAGCACCTACAAGGGAGGAGGAGCAGAAGAGGAGGCTACCACCCCAGTCAGGTGCTCTACAGACCACTGGAAGCACAAACCTTGATGGTGGAGAGCTGTTGGCCTTAGCCTACTTTCTGCAAAAGTCTGGAGCAATGTTTTCTATTATTCAGAAGAGAAAAATTAGATGAAGGCAATCAACATAGGAAGATTGATCTAGCAGTGCAAGTTATTTATTTGTGTTCTGTAACTGCATTAAGCACTGAAGATTCATTACCCTCTGCTCATTTCATTGCATCTTTTTTTACCTTTTTTCTTTTTTCTTTCCCCCCCCCCCCAACAATAATTTCTGACACCTTCACCCACGGTGAAAATTCAACAGGGAGTTTTGAAAGACTCGTTAAAGTGTGAACTTTACTGTCTGTTTCTGGGTATTTCAAGTAACTAGCTTGGGTTGCAATTATTTCATTAGAAATTAACCACCCATTTCAAGGGAGACGTGTGAAATGAGTTTGCCACTTCCCCTATATGGTAGCCCACTGCTAAAATCAAAGAAGTAAAACTCTCAGTGGCATGTCCTTGGGCAGAAGACACAAAGGCACTTGTGCCCTCCCTGCCCTGCTTTGTCTCTGCTGTCCCCAAGGATGTCACTAGCAGGAATGCTTTTCCTGGTGAATTGGTGCAATCATTCTTGTGTGGTCACGGCCTCAAGGACACCAAGGTCCTAAGCATAGGAGTATTTCCAGGGAGCTTAGTAGTTCCCACACTTCACTGGTGAAAACACTCCCCCAGTACATCAGATGTGAAAATCGCTCCTCTGCGTGATGAGTATCAAGCCACAGCTTCCACTGCCAGGGTGACTATCTCACCACCCCAGCCCTGGGGCAGCTTAGATGTTCCCCAGTTCTCCTGGGGACACCAGTCAGCATTGCAGAGCAGGGATACACTCAGGTACGTGTGGATTCCCTTAGCATGCTTCTCCGTGGTGAATACTGACCCCTCCTTCTGGCAACCCAGGGAGCGCTCAGCCGTGCTAACGAGAAGATGTCACAGCTCAGCAAGTGCCTGACTTGCTAAGGCAAACAAAGTATTGGCTGGAACTAATGCAGAAAAAGATGACCCTGGTGCTCTTTCTGTTTTATTTTATTTTTTTTTTTTTTGTTGCCAGCCAAGCTGTCTGTACAATGGGTTTTGGATTCCTTCAGCTGCATAGAAGAAGGGCGCGTGATTTATTGGAACTGGAAAGCTTGCAGACAAAAAAGGCTGTGAAATGATTTTGTATCTGACACAATCGTTAGTAATATTATTTCTTCTGGAGCTGGGAAGGACACTTATAAAACATCTAACAAGCTGCTAAGGAGATTGCCTAAAGCACTGATTTTCAAGATGTGCTGCTAGAGCCTATTCTTCCATGCTCTGTACATATTTCAAGCTCCAGTTTCTTTTTGTGGAAATGATATTTCTGAGGGGTGTTTCTGGCAGTTTAGTGGGCACTCTCTTCAAGCACTGGGCCTAGGCTACCTGCTCATCACATGATAAAGAGATGATTGAAAGAGGCCAATACAAGCCAAGGAAGTGTGCTGTAGAGCAGAGGGGCAGCCAGGCCTCCTGTTTTACTTTGTTGAAGAGCAATAGCACCTCTATGCATGTGTCGTGCAAGTCCTCACATTTTCCACACTGAAACCCAGCACAGTTAACCAGCATTGGTCTCCAAGCTAAGGATGCTGTTAGAAGGGTTTGGGTGGTCTCTTATGGGTAACCTGCAATTGCCTGCTTCAGATAGGAGTTGCCCAGTGGTCCAGCCCGCCTGGAAGTCCTGCTCCCCCTAAAAGGGATGCTGGTAGAAGGCAGCTGATGGCACCTTCTCAGGAGACAGGCACCTATTTCATACAGCTGCTGTATGTAGCTTGCCCAGGTCTCAGGAGAAGGAAGATTTGGTGATCCGTGGAACCCATCTTGTCCTCCTGACACTTCTGCTTACATGCTGGAGTTGTGCTCCTGAGTAAGCACATGGCCACATCAGAGACTGAACATGCCTCCTTCTCCTGGAGGGAAGCATATCCAAGGACTTGGAAACTGCTGCTGGCACACAGGACAACCACATTTCTCTGGCTAAGAAGACTGTGGCTTTATTTTAGCAGGAACTGTGTGTCTAAAGCTGAGTGTGGAGTTTATTATCAGTGATCCCTAGCATTCATCTGGCACTTTTCATCAGCAGATCACAAAGTATGTTGTGGAAAAAGGTCAAAATCATGATCGCCATTTTAAAGATGGAGAAGCTGAGACACAGAGCCCAACAGACTCAGAGAAAGTCACCCTGCAGACAGCTGGCAGAACTCAGAACAGACTCCCACAGTTCCCAAGTCCAGCCCAGTACTGCAGCTTCCCTATTCCCATCATTAGCACCAGGAAGACTACCTCTAATTGGTGTCGAATGACTGAAAGTGGAAGAAGATGTCGTCATGGATACAGCATCCCAGGCTCTCCTCTGCCTTGGTTGGAGCCTTGCTCTTCCACAATAGCTCTGTCATCTTCAAACACCAGTGCAATAATGAGCACAGAAACCATGATTCATTTGCAACTGGTGAAGATTCTTGCCACATAACACAGACTAAACTGTTAGCTGTGACCCTCTGAGATGAACTGAGCTCGTAGATTCACTGATTTCTCTATCCACAACTGGAGCAAACTGGCAGGACCTGTTGGATCAGTTACCTCCTGTAACTTCTGTATGGAATTTGCACTCAACTTGTGCCCTTTGCAGCACAGCAGCACCTGTATTCTCCCTGTCTCCACCTTGGAAAGGAAAGCACTGAGAACTTGGCTGCCAACTCACAGACAAACCTGACCTGCCATCCCTGCCTGTGCAGGGACACTAAGCTCAACAGAGCATCACACCATCTCCTTCCCAGAGCTGCTGGTTTTCCCAGCTGAGCTCAGTACAGCTCTCAGATAACTCCCAACCCACTTCTCCTCCCAACAAGAGGCTCTGCCAGTAGCCACAATAACTCAGACAGAACACATAAGGACAGGAATATTTTACTTACCTTGTGCAGGAAGAGGTTCTTATGCAGTGCTTCACAGAGTCTTCCTTATCCACTGTTCCCTCTAATCCATGAGCAGAACCATTACCAGGAACAGGTCTATCTGATGCAGGGTTTGGACAGGTGTGAAGGATGGGGCCATGTTGATCCAGCACCATCAGTGAGGTGCTCATTTCTACCTTAGCTAGAATGTAATGTGTTGTGGTTTTCTTCCTTCTCCAGTGTGATTAAGATGAGCTTCAGCAGGAAAAGAAAAAACCCACCATCGTGGAGAAGTTGAAAGGGCCAGGAAGCCTGACCAAGCAAGGCTCAGATCTCTGTCCTCCCACTAGTCTCTTTGAAATTGTAGTTACAGGGGTTTACCAGCACTTCCAATACACTCAACATGTCCAAAGTAAAGTAGATGGGAAGTAGGTCTCTGTTTTTTGGATCTCTGTTGTGTTAATATTGCTGCATTGACCTCTCTAACCCCAGACTGGTGGTGAATTCACCTACTGGTGAATAATGCTCAGTTCCAAAGAGCGAGTGTCGCTCAACCAGTTACTGTGTTTGGCCAACCCTACCCATGCTGTGATTAAAACACATCAGTTTCCTCCTGAGAGCAGTATGCTTGGTGCTGTCCAGTCCTTTGGAATCAGTCTGCCTTCAGGGCAACCATTCTCAATCTGCTGAGTGTTTTAGCAGCCTGCTGCTGACTGGGTGCAGCCTGCGTAGCACCAGCTCCAGCCCGAGGGATTGGCACAGGATTTCCCACTGACCCTCAGTGACCAGGCAGCTAAGGATTCTCTGCTTCACTTCACCACCATCAGCTTGCTTGGTCTCTGTGTTAACTGTGTGGGAAAAAGGTACAACCAATGCACATTCTGGCTACCTCTTCCCATCCCCCTTTCCTTCACCCCCGCTAAAAGAGAGGAAAAAAGGCTACCTGGTTAAACCACAGTAAGTTGGGCATGGTTGATGGATGATTTATCATGTGATGGGCAGGCATCAGAAACTCCCTGCTTTGGTTTTCCCAGCATCTCCTTTTGCTTTTGCCTGTTCATCTTCATTTTCCTTACAGACACAGGTGCTATGGGATAGTTCTCACCATAACTAGGCAGCCACAGCACCCCGGCTGTGCAGCAGTAACACTAAAGCCCGCAGCAGGCTGACGGTTGTCACGCTCCTTCCATCCTCCCGAGACAGAAAGAAAGGCTGGGGCAACACTACGAAGGATCTAGATGGCCATTTCCAGGTAGAGATGTTTACCAAAACATTCAGCGTCCAAAAAGAGCTGAGCAAAACAAGAGGTAAAGAGGAGGTGCAAGAAGAGTCCAGTTCCTCAGAAGTCAGTGGGTTTCTGAAAGGTTTTCTGCAGGAGTTCAGGTGCTGTCGTGCATCCATCTTTTTGTAACTGATGTTTCTTTCCTCTGATGGCAACTAAAGGGAGCTAAGAGGAAATCTAACTTCTTGATTTTCTGCTGTACAGCAGCTCAAGCTCGGCACAGGAACAGAAACTTTAATGCCTCTTTATTTTCTGGGAAAGCTGCAGGGTTTCAAAAGCGATCTTTCAGTGCCTCAGTGCTCCTGATGTGCGTGGGACAGCAGGAACAGCCCCCTTCCCCAGAGAGTCTGGGGTGCTCTGAAGGCTTGTGCTGTGCCAATGAGCCAGATGAAGTTCATCTTCTGGAAGATGGTTGGAAGCAGTGGTAGCTCCCATTTTCACAGGTTTGACACTTAATTCCTGATGTAAACATCCTCAGGAGACTCACTCCAAGCAGAGAAGACTGCATGAACAGCTCAAGAAACTAAGGACCTTTCTGTCCCTGTATGAGGCAACAAACCATTATGTATCTGACCATCCAAAGCCTTACCAGCAACTTTGTCAAGTGAATCATAGACTCATAGCATGCAATGGGTTGTAAGGGACTTTTCAAGGTCATCTAGCCCAACCCCCCCGTGCAGGGAGCAGGGACACCTGCAACTAGAGCAGGGTGCTCAGAGCCCCATCAAGACTGACCTTGAATGTCTCCAGGGCTGGGACCTCTATCACTGCCCTGGGCAACCTGTTCCAGTGTTCCACCATCCTCACAGTAAAGAACTTCCTAATGTCCAATCTAAATCTACCCTGCTCTAGTTTATAACCATTGTCCCTTGTCCTATTGCTACATGACTTTGTAAACAGGCCCCTTTCAGCTTTCTTGAAGGACCTACTCACTCTAAATCCTCTATGCAACACCATAAGACCCGGCCTGGGCTCTACCCCTGATACACTGCCTCTGTTGCACACGTGACATTCAATGCTGAGGATGTGAGGAGCAATGAGAAGCGAGTGGTGGGAGCCACTGCGTGCCTCCTGGTGCAGGAGGATGATGTATTTCAAGGATGCTGCAGTCACAGTCCAAAACAGAAAGTGAAAGATAGACCTTAAGGCAAACAGCACAAACACTGCTCCTTCCTCAAGGCATTTTGGGATGATGGATCCTCTGACATGATGTTCACCACCGCTTCAGGGCTTGTCTGGAGGACACTTTGTACTTGGAGGGTATTTTTCCTCTTTTGCAGAACAGACTCAAAGGAGCACACAGAGAGATTTAGACTCTTGATCGTTCTCGTGTTCTCGGTGATGGTGATAGCGAGCTCCGATGAGAGACGGTATGTCAGAACCTCCAGATTTACTGGATTAGCCTCCAGCATCACGCTTGCCAGCAGTTTCATGACCATTACAACAGGCTTATTTTGCAGACTCGCAATCACCCAAGCTCATCATCCAGAAAATGCATGACACTCTGACCTTTGTGCAGCCAGGGCCATCCAAAAGTGCTTTTTGCCTTTTTCTAACACTGAATTTATCATCAAATGTGCCTGAGAAACCACAGCTAATGCCTTCTATTTAGGGCAGAAATAAGTATCTTTGATACACAGTGTCCATCATCAGAGCAACTGAATAACTCATAATGTTCAGAATCCAGGGACTAAAGGAGATCTGTAGGTAACTGCTCCAGAGACAGAAAGAATATGATCTGTGAAGGACTGTGGCACCTCAGGCAATCTTAGAAATGAAGTGCCCCTTAAATAACCCAAAATGTTATAGCTTATCAGTAATGTTATCTAAGAACATGAATCTGGTTTTACACATGCCTGTAGCTATTGCTGATGAAATGGAAGCAGCCAAATCAGTGTCTGCTTGGGATTGTCCAGCCAAACATTTCTTTTCTAAGTACCTTTAAGGTTTTGTTCGGCAGATATTCAGCACATACTTACTCCTCTGAAAACCCAGTAGACATGCTACTCTCATGCAAAAATACAGGTGGTGATACTCTATACATGCTGATGCTAAAGAATTAAACAAGGTTATAGGAGAGATGAATTTAAACCCTTCTGGAGGCCAAGAGGGTCTTCACCTGCCAGGCAAACAGTGAGATGGGGACCATTGCTCTGCCTGGAGCTGCCCCTGTGGTTAAGACACCCTGCAGTTGTCTACAACTTCTGTACCCCCTGTCCCCTCTCTGCTGTGCATTAGGAGTATGGGTGGCCTCAGGACATGCTAAGGACTGCCTGCCTTCCCTTTCAGGCTTTAAAGCCAAAGGAGAAAGGATATAGAGATTTCAGTTTTATTTTCAATCATCTCATTAAGAAGGATTCACTTTTATCTCTGTACATTCGAGTTGTTTGGGTCTATCAGGGTAGCAGCTTTGTGTTTATAAAGGACTGGCTAAAGTCCATTTTCCTCCCTGGTTTAGCTTTTCCTGCTCCCCACTGTTCTGCCACATAAAGATCTGCCATCTTCTTTATCTGGCTCTGGCAGCAGGAGCCTTGCTCAGTGTTCTGCCAAGGACGGGGCTGAAAGGAACTGTGTTTTGTAACCGGCTGTGTGAACATCGTTTCTAGGAGCACTTGCTGCTCCACACCAAATTAGTCTGGTTTCCATCAGCTTGGTATGCAAGGGCAGAAGCTGCTGTCATTGTGGGCAAACATGTCTGCTGTGATCCTTCCCACAGCAGTCACATCATCCAAGTTGGCTCCTAGTTCCTGGACTAGCTCTAGGAGGGACCTAACACAAATGTTAGACACTGGTTGAAGTCTGTGAAGCTCTAGCAGAGATCTGAGGCTCCTCTTGGTGTCCCACACAGCCACTTAGCACAGGTCCCTTGTGACACCCATAACACTGCTGTGTCTCCTTGCTGCACTCCCAGCACAGCTATTCACATGGCTGGAGACACCAACCCTCCCCTCAGATGGCATTTTGGGGCTCTCCCAAATGTATGGTTTGACTCTGAAGGCTGCTGCGTCACATCTGTAGTCCCACCTGCACGGTCAGGTGCAAAGACAAAGGTGTGTGCTCCTCGGGGTCACCAGGGCTTCTGCTGGGCTAGACCCTCTCTAGCCACATGAACAGGGAGTGGGACCCCAAACCTGCAGCTTCCCCAGAGCAGGGATGAGGTGTGAGCTGTGGGCATGTGGGACCCTCGGGTGTGCAGATGTGTCCAGAGCCTGGTAGATGTTGCCTTTCCACGGATCAGACATCGTGCAGGACAAGAACAGTTTAGTGTGTCTATTCACATCTCTGTAAGTACAAAGGCACTTGGGCTCTGTAGAGATGGATTTGCTTTGTAAGCAGTTAAACCAACCACAGACATAAGGGACTTCCAGACTCTTGTGATTTACCAGTTCTGGCCTCAGTCCTGATGGACCTCCCTTCTAGGGGGGTGAGGGCAGTTTGACACTTGTCCATATACTGTTCCAGGGACTTATACCTTATCTGTGACACTTTTGACTCATACTTTACAAAAATGGTGAGGTGTGCAACCATCCTGCCTTTGGTCACCTCCATTCCAACAGCTACCAGCCTCCTCCCCCACATGAAGGTAACACAACATGGTGTGACCACCACATCTTCCATAGTGGAACCACTTCTGTCTGCAGGTGGGTCTTGAGGTGACTAAGCAGGACCAAAAAATACCTGTAGTCACACCCAGAGAAGTCCTGGGGTAGCCTGGAGGAGTCCCGTGAGCTGGAATGAGACTTTTCACCTCATCAAGCAAAGGTCTCAGCAGACCACTTGGAGGAAGAGCACAGCTCAGAGACAGCATTGTCTTGTCTTAAGCTGCTTCTGCCTGAATCATCCACAAACTCCGAACCATCTTTTGCAGTAAGTGAATCTTTGCTGCCACGCCGGCCAACTTCTTGTTTTGGTCGTGGGACCCCAGCACCGATGCTGAGTGCTTGAGAGGGCTTCCTCTGAGCACATGGCAGATTTCCTCTTGGCCAGAATCTGGGACAGGTTGTTGGGATTCCTCACTCCCAGACATTCTCGCAGGGAGTGTGGAGGTGGCACGGGTAAGCCAGCTACCCAAGGTATGAACCCAGCAAACTGGAGCCTCTAGGTCTTTGCAGCCCAGGTGCCACCACATCACGCTGCCAGGTCTGTCAGGGGGATGTGGGATGTCCGGGGAGGAAGTGTGTAGGTTATTTCTTGATGCTGCCCAGGACTAACATATTTGCCTTTTTTTCCTTGCCAGATGCGTATGAAGGGAAGACACTGAACGGATTCTCTGTGGCTATTCCACAGTACATAACTTTGTTTTTGGACGGCTGTGCTGGTTTGTTCCTAGGAAGGGTCTCTCTGGGGCTCTGCACACTGTCCCCTGCCATGCACATGGGGGTCAGGGGTTGCAAGGGATGGTGGGGGACACAGTCTTCCCTGGGGTGTCTGCTCTGCTGTGGGAGCAGGAACAGGCTGCTCCCTGCACAGGGAAAGTGACTGTTAAGATCAAACTCTGTAGCTGCCGTGCTATCCTGATGGATGCCGGATGGGGCTAAGCTCATGAATACTAGAAAGAGAGGAAGGTAATTCAGTTCACATCATGTGTGGGTGGGTGCTAGTCCTGTCTGCTCTGCTACCGGGATGCAGATCCCTCTGGCAGGTAGCAGCAAAGCAGATCCAAGCTGACATTACATTGATGCCACCTACTCATAGATTTTCCTTCTGATTTTGCTTTTAAATGAAGGCGATGACAGCCCCTGTGTTCAAGAAGAGGCTTTAGATGCCACTGTAACATAAACGCTTCACGTGTTCTGCAAGGAATGCAAAGGCACATCAAGCCTCATCCTGCAAAGCTTCAGTGTTCAACTCCTGCTCAAGAACAGGCTTGCTGAAAGGTTGGACAATGCATCCATAGAAGTAAAGCAACGACCCTTAGAGGGTCCAGAACATCCCACTCCCACTCCAAGCTTTCCAGTGGGATTGCATGTAACTGCCTGAATCATTGACTGCATGGACAACTCTGTCTTCTCAGGTTGACTGCCCTGGAAGCGTCCGGTGAGTTTCCTTTTTGCAAGATCTCACCAAATCATGACATGAAAACCAGTCCATGTGTTGTGGAGAGACAGGGTTGTTCTTTTGTAAGTCCTTTCCACCACTGTCAAATGAAAGTCAGTGATCGGTCCTCAACTGGCCGCTGTGTTCCTGCCACCGTGTCCTTATATCTCCTTAACCTAGTGCATCAAAGAGCCATGTTCTGTTTGCATTGGTCTTCTCTTCCCCCATATAATGCATGAACTGCCCAGCTGATTTCAGGTTTAACAGAACATCAAGGGCCTTAAGATCCCAATAAAATCAATCAAAGAGTTGGCCCAGGAGGGGAGGGGTCCATGGCAATGCCTCCTCTGAAGAGAAGCACACTCATCATTAACCACCAGAGAAAAGCAACTCCAAGACACAGATCCATGGGAACTCATCTGTTCCTGGAATGGCTTGTTCAGTATAACTGCTCCTCTGTAAATTCAAGAAGAGCTGTTTCCAAGATTTCTGTATTTTAAAGTCAGTAGATTCCACACAGGGAGAGTCCTTAATGGACACTGTTGGCTTCCTTCTTCCTGCTAATGGTGCCCGCCACCATGAGGCAGGTCCCTGAATGGTCTGAGGACAGGGGAATCAGAAGGGTCTTTCTGCAGTGAGACAAAGCTCTGCCAAGTGGGAAGGACCACGCCTGGCCCTCTCCCAGGCTGCTAAGTGTTCAAACTCCACCCCAGCTCAGGGATAAATTGAAGCTGCAGTTCCTAAAATGCATGTGAAGCTTGGTGGGCTGTTGTGTTTGAAGGACAGTGGATTGTCTGAGGGGGATGGCACGAATCAGATCAGCCCTGAAAATACACACTAAACCCAAGCTGAAGTGGTCTAACCTGACTACTCATGAGCCTTGTGCACAGGCTGCTCAGCCTTGTGGCCTTTGGGCAAGATGTAGAGAGACCAGCCAGGCTCTCCGGGGACTTGAGAAGCTTGAGTTCCAGCTCTTCTAAGATTAGGCAGCAGCTGAGCAGCTACTTCTGTCATTAAACATTAAGCACTAGCAGGTAAAAACAATAGGACTCCCACACTGGGTGGGAAGTCCTTCTCTGGATTATTTTTTTTAATCGTATTTGCTTGTCTTTTCTGTTTATTGTTTCCCACCAAAAAGAGAAACAAAGCTAATTGCCATTTCCAGACAGCGTGTGACCTGAGGTGAGATCAGAGAGGGTGCAGGGTCCACGCCAGCAATGCCTCTATGTCATTTTGAAGGAACACTGACCTCTGAAGAGAGCTCCTCTGCACAGGGCAAGGTGTACCTGCCTGATTACAGAGTAATTAATGAGCCACAGCAGGGCCCATCTCTGCCCCATTCCACCTCTAATTGGCCCTCCTTAGCTCACTTCCCCAGGCAGTATAAAAGGGCAGAGAAAGGATGGGGGAGCATGGTGTGGTGCTTGGGTCTTCCTTGCTGGTCAGCTGCCTGCCTTCCCCAGGACAAAAAGGTACTGTTCTCACATTTTCGTGTGTGTTAAGGCTGTAATTGTTCTATGAGCTGTTGCTTTATGTTTAGGTGTTTCTTAGCTGGCTTAATTAAGGAATGGAATCAATCTTGGTTAACACCAGACTGTTTGTGGTCCTGCCTGATTGGTGCTGGTTGGGGTGTGCTAACAGAAGTAGGGCAGCTCCTTGAGCTGCTTTTATTTCTAGTTCTGCTGTTAGTACCTCTCTAAAGAACTTCCTTGAAGCCTTGGTGGGGAGGAAGGAGTCATACATCATTCCTTCTAAATATATTGACAATAAGCACTATGATTAAAAGCTGTCCTGTGTGAGGGAAGACTTCATTTTCCTCACTCTTCTGATTACTGTAAGTCATAAAACCTAAATACTAGGTGTCTTTGCAAGCAGCACAGATCCCTTCTTTCTGTCATGAATAGGCCCATTCTGGGTGTCTTCCCTTAGTGGGTAGTAAAGGACCTTCTCCCTTTAATGGGGTCAGGGGGCAGTGTCCCCTGGGACAAGGAATTTCTCTGGAGGTCCACCAGCTGCTTCATCTGTTTATCTTCTGAAACCCACAATCCTCTTGTATTTCAGCTGTGATGGCCTCTGCTATTCCGGACAAAGAGGAAGCTTCCAAGAGCTCCCCAGAGATGAAGGAAGAGGAGCAGCAGGTAGGTGCTCCATCTGAGGTGTAAGGAGTGGCAGCTCCTGGGTGCAGGTATGAGGAGGTGGCGCTGGCTGTGCCCTGCAGCTTCTCTGCAAGTGCGGGTGGCAGCACAGCTAAAAGTAAGCCCAAAGGCCCTGTAAGTAACCTCCTAGGCTCAGCAAAACAGCCTGGTTCTTGTCTAGGAAAGAGGATTCTCTAACTCTGTAGTCAAGATTCTGGCATTGCTGCAGGCAATGCTTCTGTGGAAAGGCTCCCATGTACCTCCTGTACTTGCTGCTGGTCATGGGCATAAAGCATGCTTCTTGCAGACTGGTGTGAAGTCTGTAAACCTAAAAACCACTTTGATCCTGTCTGATGAAGCTTTTTCCTGGTGTCTCAGCTTGTTAAATAGTTATACCAAATGATTTGGAGCTGGCTATGAGTCCAGAAGTACTGAGCTTGCCCATAAACTCTGCTGTCCCTGGGGTAGAACTGTACTAGAGGAAGATCCTTCTAGAATGGACCAGCTGTAAGTACCAATGCTCCACAGCTCGTTCCACAATGGAGTTGTGGATTTTAAAGCATGTGTTCAAGCAAGGCAAGCCTTTCTTCCTCACCCAGGATAGGTGACTTGGACAGGAAGGGTTTTGGGTCTCTTTTGGGGGCGAGGGGGGGGAACTGCTTAGGAAGCTTCAGGTCATGTTTACAAGTTTCATGGAGTGTTTTTGGTTTTTTTTCTCTAGGATGCAGTAAATCAAGTGGCTAACTTGACCTTGGTCAGCTCTGCCTGTGACATGGTTTCTACAGCTTATGCCTCCACCAAGGAGAGTCACCCCTACATCAGATCTGTGTGTGATGCAGCAGAGAAAGGAGTGAAGAGTGTGACTGAAGCCACAGCCAGCTGTGTGCAGCCAGTTCTGACTACGCTGGAGCCTCATGGTAATCCTCTGTGGGAGAGCAGGATTGCACCTGCCTGTGAGGGACTCCCTGGCTCCTTCCACCTCTGTAAGGAGTCCTGGGATGTGGAAGTGTATCTCTCCATCATCACACTGAAAAAACAACTCCTGACTTACAAGGAATGCTAAAGAGCTGAGTCCTAGTCCACGTAGTGTGATGGAAGGTTGCTTACTAGAGGACTGGGACTTCAGTTTTAGGGAAGTCAACAATAGTGATCTTGTGAGGTCCAAAATATTACACGGCAGATGCCTACACTTGGATTCTTACAGGCCTGTGGTGGCTACAGGAAAAAGCCTCCTCTTGGAGGACTGTTATATCCAATGGTCCTGTTTGCCATGGCCCTTGAAGAACATGACTGTGGCATCTGAGAAGAAGCTCTAAACCCCTAAAGAGAGGGGCTATTCCTAGCGACAAGTGTCTGACAGGCTTGAGTTCACTCTAAGCCCAGAGTGGGCATCCACCCCTGATCCTTGGGACATGGAAGCTTGGAGAGAGATGAGGGCTATGCTTCTATTTAGTTAAGAGCTTGAGAAGCTTCAGGAAGGGATCCTATGTAGGTGGCTATGTCTGTACAATTAAAGTTGGCTGCTGTCAAAATGAATTGATCTATAAGGAGACCAAGAAAAGCTGCTCTATGAATTCAGGTTACAACACACCCGGCCTGATGATCTGAATGGAGACTTTCACCTAAGCTGCCTGCAGAGCAACATGCTCAGAAAGGTAGAACTTCAGATGGAATTAAAGCATCAACTTATTTTTCTTTTTTTTTTCCAGTTGCTGCAGCAAGCAAGTATGCCTCCCAGGGTTTGGATAAACTAGGAGAAAAACTCCCACTCCTTCAAAAGCCAGTGGAACAGGCAAGAGTCAAAGGCTGAGCTGTCCCAGCCAGTCAGAGGGGCTTGGTTCTGGCAGGGTTTCTAACCTTGGGAGCAAAGTAGGCTATTGTGAGGAACAAATTATCCTGAGGTGTACAGTGTGAGCTCCTACAGGAGTAAATACTTAGCAGTATTGATCTCATTGCTTATTGTCCTCTTGGTGCAGTTCAGGATTGTAGTGTCCTACATGACCTGATTCCTCATCTGACAGTCTCCTCTTCCACAGATTCTCTCTGACACAAAAGAGCAGATATCATCTGGAGTGGCTGATGCAAAGGATGCTGTGAGCAGCAAAGTGACAGAGGTGATAGGTGCAACTAAGGAGACCCTTCAGAGTGGTGTGGAGGCTGCCAGATCTGCGGTCACCAGCAGTGTGGGCCTGGTTATGGACTCCGGAGTGGACCCCGCAGCTGTAAGTGGAGAAGAAGCTATACTGGGGAGGACAGAGGACGACTCTCTTCCCATTGGAAATGAAGAACTAGGTAAGAAAAGAGTATCTATGACTATCTGTAATGGGAACCATCAATCTGGGGGTGGTCAGCCCCATTCCTTACCACACTACTCTGGAATGGGGCCAATGGGAAGTGCCATGCTGGAGGCTACTGGACTCCTAGTCAAAGATCTTCTGATACTTGTTTACCCTATAGTAATCTCTGGTCAGCCACTCTATAAATACTGTCTCTTTCCCCAGCCAAACTGGCAGCATCTGAGGAGGGTGCAGATCCAATGTCTGTGGAGCAGCAGCAGCAGAGGAGGAGGTACTTTGTGCGCCTGGGGTCTCTCTCTGATGAACTTCGCCTGTTTGCCTACCTGCACTCAACAGACAAAATGAAGCAGGCCTGGCAGGGCATGCAGGAGGCCCTAGCACAGCTTCACTGCATCCTAGAGCTGGTAGGTTGGAGCCCACTCTCCTGGAAGGAGGGAACTAAGTCATTGGCTTGGTTTCAACTTCATTGCTATGATAGATCTGTGCTGTTCACCACCAGATCTGACTTGATACTCTGATCTTCCCCTGCTACAGATTGAAGTGTTTAAGCAAGGATTTAATCAAAAGCTTCAGGAAGGGCAGAAGAAACTACACGAGATGTGGCTGGAGTGGAGTAGGAAGTCTTCCAAAGAGAGTGGAGATGAAAGCTTTGTAGAGCCAGAGGTAGTTTTCTGGGAAGGAAAGCAGAAGTTACTGAGCACCCCCTTGATATTTAATTACTTTAAATAACTTGCTTCTCTGGTCTTGTTCTTCCTGTCTCCTCCCAGGAGATGGAGTCTCTGGCCCTGCTCATGGCACGCAGTATCACTCAGCAGCTGCAAATCACCTGCTGTAGAATAGTGACTGCTATCAAAGGCCTTCCCTCAAGCCTTCAGGATAAGGTGAAAGAATCCCTTGGTACTGTAGAGGAGCTTCATGCTTCTTTCTTGGCAGCAAACTCCTTCCAGGACTTGTCTGGCAGTGTCTTGACCCAGAGCCGGGGGAAGCTGGCTGTGATCCAGAAGTACATGGAGGAGCTGCTGGACTACCTGAAGAACAACATACCTCTGTCCTGGCTGGTGGGACCCTTCTGCCCCAGGGAGGGGGGAGAAACATCACAGGAGAAGGAGGTAGAGACAGCAGGAGCAGGTCATCATGGAGCCTCCACCACCCTCATGTAAAGGATAAGACTGTGATGACAGGCAGGCTAGTCATGACTGAGAGCTTGGTCTTGGCTCTACCTAACAACTCCTTAGCTGAGGGTGGAGCTGTCACATCCTGGATAACTGTTGGGTACTGCTGGATAAATCCTCAGGAGCCTCTGAGGAGGTGGTGGAAGTAGCAGGGCCACTCTTAAGTGCTTGTAGCCTGTACCTTCAAGAATTCTGTCTGAGCTTTGGGCCAGGAGAACAGAGCTGAATCTCTTCAGTGGTCTCCACTCCCTAGCAAGCTGTCTATGGTATGTCTTTCACTGGGGTATCTGGGATCACCTATATTTAGTACACTGATTGCTGTTGGTCTTAAACCCTCAGCTAGTAGACAATGTGAAGAATTGTCTGTGTAAAAGCTGCTTGTACCAGGTAATTGCTTAAAATAAAACTACTGCATGCAAAAACTCTTGCTGTCTCCAGTCCCTCTTGGAGAATGGAAGAGGAAGTATTGCTGAACTGTTTTCCTCCAGTCTAGTCCTTGATGCTGGGACAGTGTGGTCAGCAATGCAAGAACTGGTGGCCAGTGAAGATTACAGCTGGTAAGCCCTGCTACTGTCCTGGGAAGTACAAAACTAATTCCTTCTAGCTCCCAAACCTGGAGGCATGCATGTACCCTCCTGGTAACTTCTTATGCTTGGAGAAGCTGTGGGGAACTGTCAGGATCCTGGCATCCCTTGTCACTAGTCCTTCTAGATCTAATTCTTTTCCTGTAGTTGTCTGCTGCTATTTGGTGAAGACTTCAGTCAGTGGTGGGATACTGGGTTGCAGAAGTCTGCCTGGTTGTGATGTGGACTCATTGGTAGCTAGTAGAGTGTAGGTGACAGATACTGTCAGCACTGACCTCTCCTGGCCAGATGTTTCAGTAGAGCTGACTCTTGGCAAGCTGAAGAGCTTTTACCTCTTCTACAGAGGCTGAACAGCCTGATGCTTTCAGGCTTGAGACAGTGATGTAGCTAAGGCTGATTGACCAAATGCCTACGGAACTTCCAAAAGAAAAGCTCTGCTCCTTACTTCTCATCCTTCTGTCTTCAAGGAAAGAAGTAGAATCTGCTCCAAATGTGAGTACTACTGCTTCTAGACTTTTTTTTTAAAAGATAGTTAAAATTCTTGCTTCACAGAGGTCAGAAACAGGGATTGGGGAGTAGATTTTCTTCGGGAGAGCAAATAAAGATTTGAAGCTGTGAAACTTCTTTTATAGAAGTGACTACTGTTCTGCAATGCTCCTACAGTACTGTTTAATGGCTCTGTGGTGGGACCACAGGGTTCTTGGGGCTTTTAGACCAATGATTCCATTGATGCAAAAACCACCTGATGTAGCAGAGACTCAGATCCAACTTCACTGAGCTCTGCATGTCAGAGAGGCTACTGGACAACTGTCCTACCTGTATTCCTTGTATAGCAACTAGTTTGTGTTGGAGGCAAAATAATAAGGCAATCTAAATTGCCAGGCCAAGCTATTATTGAGATCTGAGAGATTAAATTGCAGGGGTCATCTCTCCACTATATGGTCTCTGATTACTGCTGAGCAGTTTCTCCCTGGAAGAGAGCTCTAAGAGGCAGATCCAGTCTGCCTAACTTAATTAAAACTGAACTTGTAGGTTGGCAAGTAGGGCACTATCAGGAGCTCCTGCTTGGTGGGATATATGGTGTACATGTTGTCTTCTCAAATAGTAAAGTTGCACCTTTGTTTCCTAGGAGTGCATAAATCCTCTCTTAACTTTCCTGGCTAAAAGAGCTTTTTAAGAAATAGCTCAACATTGCTGTACTTGATATTGATTTGTCAATGCAGCACATCTGATCTATATTAATATAGTGCTTAGCCAGGCAAATCATGCTGCTCCTGCTTATGGATCACCAGGGTGTATTCTTGCTTGTTGATTAAATGTATTCCCTGCAAGTGCTATTGGCTGCTCTTACCTTGGGAGCCTTGTGCACAGCTCATGGGCCTCTCTGAAGTTGCAGCTGGGAACTTAAGTGCTGTAGGTGACTGCGGTGTCCCTGGTGCCCTGTGCTGGAGCTGGGGCAGGACAGCCCAGCACCTGTGAAGCTGAAGGTCTTCTGCTGCTACAGTTCCCATGGTCTAAAACAGGCTAATATGATATCCTCATGGCAGCTCCTAAAGCTCTACTTAAGAGAGACTGAGTGGAAGCCTCTGAATGCATTTTTGCCTCTTGTTTAACCTCCAAATATTCAGAGAACTTTGGAGATGTGCTACACCAAACAAGAAGGGCAAAGGTCTTGCGAAGACCAGCCACAGATAGGAATAGTTTGACTTTATTTGCTCTTACTTTTCTGGTCTCATTCATGCTGCATTCCCAGTCCTTGGGAACAATGTAGTGTTCCTTGATTCTGATAATTACAGCCCAAGTGATAGTATCTTGCCCTCCTCTACTGCTGTTCTTCCCTGCTTATTTTGTGGTCTATGTGATAGCTCAGTTATAGGCTGATTTTAAATTTTAGATGCAGTCACAGGGACACTGGCTCTTTTTTTTCTTCCCCTCTTGGTAGATGCCATCATATCCCTTTACTGGTTTGCTTAGTATTTGAATTAGTTCTCATGTTTGTGTACTTCTGCCTTTCTTTATTCAGTCCCTACTGTTCATTGTTCATATGCCTGACTTCCAGGTCAGAGAACGTGCTGGCATTGGGTGAAGGCTACCTTGAACATCACTCAAAAAAGCTGTCGCTGCTCACGACTTGAGTTAGGAGCCATTAGCCCATGTGTTACTATGACCTCTAACTGGCAAGGGTAGCTGCTTAAGGAGGGTTTCCCAACCAGCTTTGACATTAAGGCAATAGATTGGGAATCTGAAGTTCTCGGACAGTGCTGAAAGTCAAAGCTTTCTAACTGGGTGCAAGGAGCTTAATTTCACCTTTTTCACTTCTGCGTTTCTTGACACACTTGGACATAGTGCAGCTTTTACAGAGGATATGACAATTACCTGCTGTAAAATAACACTAAGTTTAAAAACTACTTGTGACCTCCTTGAAGGGCTTCTTGAGTAACTGTGGCCCTGGCCATGCATGAGCTGTCAGGGTTACAATTCTTGTGCCACCTTAAGTCTCTGTGTCTGGGGATCTTCAAGATATTCAAAGCTTCTTTAAATTAATTTGTAGTGGAAACAGATAGCACTGCTGTCCTCAGTGCTGGAAGATTAAGATGCTATGAACAGCCAGCGCGGGAGCAAAATCAGGCTGAGGGACCTACTCTGCTAGGCATTCCTCCTAATGGAGGCAGGTAGGAATCTTATTTTTCAGGTAGCACTTTGCCCTGTGCTCTCCTGCTGTAACCTTCCCCATCTCTGTCCATTCCTACTGCACCTTCTTTCCTTGTGTGGGAGGAGGAAACAGTTTCAGAGAGTAGGAGGGAATCCCCTGAGCTGGATCGTGTCAACCTGAAATGATCAGGTGAGACCAGCATGGGTTTAGGAGCCTCTGAGAATAGCCCTTTGTTTGCTGGAGAAGGACATAGGGGCTTTTAGCAGCAGCTTTTTGCAGTGACCTGTACTCCCAATTGAACTGAACTATTTGTTTTTCCAGCTAAAAATCTTTGCTGGCATCAACATTCAGCTC
Organism: Todiramphus chloris collaris; assembly: GCA_025345505.1. Taxonomy (NCBI): domain Eukaryota; kingdom Metazoa; phylum Chordata; class Aves; order Coraciiformes; family Alcedinidae; genus Todiramphus; species Todiramphus chloris. The sequence goes on along the minus strand of JANVCC010000146.1, from coordinate 880,388 downwards.
TTCCTCCTTTCAGAGGCTCCTGCCAGGGGCTTCTTCTGGCAGGTCCTGGCAAGACTTTGAGCTGGACAGCTTTCCTTCCCTCTCTACACTGTGGATGGCAGGGGAGAGAAGAGGGTCAATAAATCTGCTTCAAATTGTCTTGCAAACCAAGCGTGAACTTGTGACAGTTCCAATATGGTCTTTGCATGGCTTGTTAAAACCCCTAATGCCTCCAGGAGTGACAAGCATCTGACCTGATCGATAGCTCAGCTGCCCTTTACTGCTGCAAACAAGGCAAAGTACCTTTTGTGGATACAGAGCACTGCCAGCAAATTACCCTTGTTGTGGTGCTTTCTGGACACGAGCATCTGCCCCTGTGGTAGTGAAAATCCATTTGCAGAAGCTGTTAGACTGCAGTATTGACTTCCAGGTCTCTGATTCTTGTATTTATTCAGATTCAGCACTGGCCTGAGATTCTCCAGCAGTGAATTTGGAGGGGAGGTGATCCAGAGAGTGACTAACAAGCCTAATGCTGACAAGGTTGGATTTTTATACCATTCTCAGTACTGATACTTTCTTTGTCTGTGCTAAGCTTGCTTCATAAACTCTGATGGGAGCTCAGTGCTCACTGCAGGATGGCGGGTAGGTTCCTGCCCGTTTCTCCCTATCTGCCCTCCACGTGCCTTCAAATATGTGGTGGTATGGGAATTTTTAAAGGCAATTGTCTGGAAAAGTGGAGGGAAGGCAAGAAGCAAGGAAGGTAAGGGTGGGGAGGAGTTTGAGGCTAAGGCTGGGGAGAGGTGGAATGGGAAAGTGTGAGAGGGGAGTGAGAGCTGGAGAAGGAGACATGAGCACAAGTAGAGAGCAGGTGAGATGCTGGATGGAAAAACAGTGGATTGGGATTAAATGTAAGAATTTGAGTATGGGAGAGGAGGGATAAACTGAGTATCTGGAAGATGGGAGGAGAAAAGCAGGAAAGTCTTAAAAACAAGAGTGCTGTAAGAAGAAGGGCTTGCTTGGGGCAGGACTTGGGCAAAGTGAGGAACAGTGGAGGGTGGGAGAGGAACTGCAGGGCAGGAGGCAGAGGGGTTTGTTTTGTTATAAATATTTCTCTTCCTCCAATATTTAGTTGTCAAAAAACATTCCTTTGCAAGAGGGACATTAGGAGATGTTCACTGCATGTAACCACTCCTGCAGGGACTGTCCTTCAGGGTGGTACCACATACCTTGGTTTTGCAGGAGCTGTTATTCCCTAGGATGAAAGACAGCCTGAGCTCTCCAGTTGGGTAAAATTGAACTGGATACATCTTACGGTGGCCCTTCCCCTTGTAAAGAAGTGCAATAGTTTGGTTTTGTGCATGCTATCCTCACTAAAACACCTCTCTCTGTGGCTGATTTTGGAGGAACATCTGGCTGGCAAGTTCCCAGGCACCTTTCAGGATACCTCCTCTCCCTGCTCCACCTCTCCTGTGGGACGGTTATTGCAGCTGTAAGATGAAGGTCACTTTAAATGTCATCTTCATTTAGCTACATTGATGGGGTAATTAGAGCTGAAGGTATGAAGTTTACCAAACAATTTAGAACCCAAATGCAGCGTTTACCCTGTAAGAAATTGAGAAGCACCTGCCACTTTGTGGAACAGAGAAAAACAATTTCAGGGTTTTGAAATATTTTTGCTTGTAGTGTTCCCTGTTACGTGTGTCTTGCTCTGTCCCCTCCCACTGATCCTCAGCAGATCAGGCTGTGACATGCAGCCTGCAGTGCTATAGTGTGCCCTGGGCTGGAACCCCTCATCCTCCTAGGGAGGCTGAACCACGGTACCAGGAAGGGCAATTGAGCCCCAGATGCTGACAAGACAAAGGAGTTTTTACACTTTATTGATGGCTCAGCCACTGGCAGAGTGGTTGTAAAGCAGGATACCATCAGATCTTGGGTGGCCCAGAGCATTTCCGAGCTGTCTTGGTTCCCAACACTCCCTGGTCATCCTCCACAGATGGCTCAGTGTGGTGTTGGGCAGAGCTGGGTTAAGGAGCAGAGGATTTTTTAGGTTTTATCTGTAACACAGTAGTTCAGGTAGTACAACCTGACAGGCACAGGCGAAACCCCAGTGAAGTGCAGGGTGTTGATAGAGCACATTGCAAGGCAGTGGCAGTACGAGCAGGGGAACAGGCTTGTGTGCAGTGCATTAATTGAATCCTAGAATTGTTTTGGTTGGAAAAGATCTTTAAGATCAGAGTCCAACTGTTAACCTAACACTGCCAATCCCACCACTGCACCATGACCCTCAGGACCTTATCTGCATGTCTTCTAAATCTGTCCTGCAGTACTGGGTGGTGAGCACAGAGGGATGGCTTGTGGAAGAAAGACATCATGGTTTAGATAATTATTGCAGTTTTGCTCTGTATGAAAATTCTGCCCTTGGACCCACTCTTAATCTCTGCCCACCTGATGCTCTGCTTAATTGGATTCATTTGCCTTTTTTTAATGTCATGCAATGCAAGTGTCCTGAGACAGAGGTCAGCGTGTTGAAGAGCACCAGCCTTGTTTCAGACTGCCCCTAAATCTGCATGCAGTTACCTGTTGCATCCTTCAGCTGAAGACCCAGGCAGGGAGCTGCTGGTCTCTGGCTGTACCTCAGATCACAGCAATTCAAAAAGTGAGTTACTACTGCAAGTGGATGATCCTATTTTTATATATATTTTTTTAAAGGGATATAAAGGCTGATAGCTCACCTGAATTATTCCCATCTCCCTCTTTGCACATGATGGATTTCAAATGGGCTCCCCATTGAAGACTGGTGTGTAGACACACCAGTGACTGCAAGGGTTGCAAGGTCTTGCTGCAAAGCCTCATAGCACTTGTAAACTCAATGGGAAGAGCTGGGTGACAGACCCTTGTGTCATGTGTCCCCCACTAACCCTTTCACTGGGTGCAAACACTGCTCTGGCAGCTGCAGCTCCAGGGGATTCTGAACTGAAGGGTTCGGTTTATTGATTATTTTTTTTCAAAAGTTTTCTTTCCCACTCCCCCACAAACAGATCCTGAGAACCTCCTGCTGGGGGATCTAACATGGTGATTGAACACAGCAAGATCAGCACCTGAAATTATTCTCTGGTGGGGTTGTGCAAGGCTCTGAGGGATGTAACAAACTTCAGTTTACCAGAGGGGCTCCAGGCACAAGTGGTCAGGGCAATGAGTTGAAGCCCTGACCAAAGTCAAGTAAACGTGACTTTGGAAGGAGAGGGCAGGACCCAGCAGGTGACCCCTACCCCTCATGTCTTGAGTGTCTGGGTTTACCCAGGTCCTTGCTGCTGCTATTACAGGGAGTGATAGCTTAGGGACAATTTAGTGGTTTTGACAGGGCTGTGAATAAGGTTGGACTTGATGATCTTGAAGGTAAAACCTTCCAGCTGAAACTATTCTATGATGTGTTTGGCAAAGTGGTGGCAGAGGAAGCCTTGCAGGACTAAGGGATGGCTTCCCCTCTCTGATCCTGAACCCTTCTCATCCTCTTTGTCCACCTTTACACAGAGCTGCCCCTTTTCTTTAGAGGGGACTTGATGGTTGAGTTCATAAGGTGGAAAGGGGTAATGAGGGTCCTGGGGGACAAGGAAGTTGCTGTGATGGGCAGAGAGGGACACATTCATCATGATAATGAACTAGATTTGCTACTAGCCTCCTCGTGCATTTCTTCCTCTCCCAGACAATCAACTTGCTCAGGGAAAACTGAAAGGTCCTGATTAATTTTCTCATGGCCTGTGGCTTTACTATGGGAAAATGTGTGACAGATCCAGAGAGAAACTCCCTGGTTCCACAGGGAGCCTTGCTGCCTGCTTTGGCAGAGACAAGGGGGCAGTCCAGAAACTTTTGGTGTCACCTCACTGGAACACACTTCAGTTTGGAAAGAAACCACAAAGGCATTTTGCTTTGGGTTTTTTTCTTATTTTGACCCCCTTCTGTTTGGGGAGGGAGGCAGGAGATACCTGAGCAGGAACGTGAAACCACTGCTTTTGGTAATGACTGTTGGCTTTGCAGGGGGACTGATTGCTGCAATTTCTCCATCATTTCAGGAGCCACTAGGTAGCTGTTACAGGAATTCTCCTAGTTTGTTTCTTCACCCTAATTAGAGGTTAAGATCCAGGAGCCTGCTGGCAGATAATGACTAGGAGGAGCTGGCAGGAGTTAAGGAGCTCAGAAAAGAAAGCTCTTTAGAGACAGAGGAAAATGCAAAAGGCAGAGACATTTGCTGGCTGGGGACAACTGCCTTCCTGGGGGTTGCTGTAGCCTTCTGTATGAGGGGACCTCGACCCTGGGCAGAAGGACCTGCCACAACCTCCTTGTGGTGCTGCTCCTGCTCCTGGGGGATGTGGGTGCTAGGAGGGCTACCAGGACCCCTGTGAAGGGTGGCATCCAAGGTGTTAGGAGTACTCACTGGTGCTTGCAGGGCTGCTAGAGGGGGCTGAGAATCACATGCACCAGTAAACCATCTGGGAGCAGGCTGGTTTGCAGTTGTGGTCTTTGTTTAACACCTATACTTCTTATTTTGGGTACAATACACTGCTCACAAGCTACTTGTTGGTGTTTGGTGTCCTAACTGGTGTTCCTGGCCCTCCATGTGGCTCCTCCTCCTGATGGATATGGGCAGGCACTGCAGCAACCCCCTGCCCCCAGCATGGCAGAGGTGGAGGGGTTCAGCCTTTCCTGTAGCAAGTCTGCTTATCCCTCCTGTAGTGGGATCTCACTGAGTCTTGGGAAACTCTTGCAATCATCCAAGAAGTCAGTATTCATGTGAGAAAACAGATCTAACAGCTTCATTCCCCTCCCCTTCTGCTTTCTCTGGAATTTGTGAGGAATGCTGCTGGAGCTGCACCTTGGTGAAGCTCACAGAAAAGCCCTGTTTCTCTTTGTGCTTTCTTACCTGACTGCAGACTGTTTGATTTGGGAGTGCTCTGTGGGAAGCAGGAAGGAAATTCTCAGGCTGCTTCTTTGCTTGCATCAGATCAGAGGCTCACTTTCTAGTTAGGTGCCCCCAGCAGTCTCATTGGTGGGGGGAAAAAAGAATTCCAAGGGGAGCCTCCAGGGTGGAGACCATCATCTGAAAGGTTGAAATTGTTCGGGTCCCTCAGGCCACAGCTGTGATGAGTGACTTCTCAGCATCCTGCTTTTAATCAATGGAGAGCTTGCAAAAGGGCAAGCTGGGCAGTTGCCATTTGTCATCCATGTTCCCAGAACTGGTGGAGCTGGAGGAGGTTTCGGTGTTTCACAGGGGTTACAGAAAACTCTTCTGTCTTCTGGAAAAGCCCCACCTCCCGACACAGTTTTGGGGTCAGGTCCTCAAGCTGTTGTGTTCTGTGCTATTTCTGTCTCTGCAGCATCTGTGAGGATGGCCTCGATGTGGAGCAATGTGTCTGGACATCTTCACGTGCTGCCTGCTCCACATCCAGTCAGAAGCCTCCACTCCTGGGTGACCTCCATGCAAGACTCCTTTCAGCAGGAGAGGTGGAAGAAATGTCTAAATGCCGAAAGAATAAGGTCTGTATTGATAACTGATAGTATTTTCTTAGGTCCAACCTGCCTCTTAATGCTTTCAAGAACCTTTAATTATTTTGAAACAAAGTCAAGGATTTATTCTTCTTTGTCCAGGCTGTAACTGCCATGCTTTCTACCCCGGCTTTCCACAGACCTTTGCCTCTCGTTGAAGAGGTGTGTGTTAGCAGTGCCGACTGCAGCCCCATCTCTGCCTTGCAACGGATGACAAATGGATGAGCTCAGAGGAAGATGATTTCTGAAATGAGAATGGATTTTTCAAATTGAAAAATCTTTACCGTGAGTCCATCGGTCATTGTTAGGGAGGCACCGGGGAAACAGTGGCTTAAACAACAGTGAGATGATGCCTTGTGGGCTCTCATTTGTGCTTCCAGTGCTGAGTTTGGGAGGATCAATAAACCATCCTCTTTGCTCCCAGAGCAACCCCTCCTGGAGGGGTCACAGGCCCAGCAAAGGAGACCTGAAAGGTGCCACGTGAGCTGTGCTGGCAGGTCTGCAGCAGAGTCAGTGCCTGTCTGTGCTTTCCTTCTCATCTTGGTAGAGAGTGGTCCTGGAGCAGTGAGAGCAAAGCATGGTCTTATACCTACCACTTCTAGGTCACACCAGGGTGTGGCTACGTAAATACTTGTAGCAGAACATGGGTGGCTTGGTCATTTTCTGTACTCAGTTCTAGGGTGGTCCTCCTATTTCCACCAACTTCTTGTGTAACTCCCTACCACCACAGTCTGAAAGGAAACTTGCATGAGAGAGCACTTGACTTGCAGGGGTCACTTCTCTGTTTTAAGATGGGAAGAAGATCATTCTCATTTACTGACTGACATGAAGGCTCATTGATGCCTATGAGGTCCCTTGGAAAGTATTAGAGACGTGCTAAACGCATAATCCCTGTAGGCTTCAGCAAAACTTCATGTTACACAGCTGTCCCTGGACATGGTTCTGCTCCCAGGAGTCAGGAGGCTGCTGAATTGCATATTGGAATGGGCTGCCCAGGGAGATGGTGGAGTCACTGTCCCTGGATGTGTTTAAAGAAAGGCTGGACGTGGCACTTAGGCCCGTGGTCTAGCTGATGTGGTGGTGTTGGCTGGGCTTGATCTTAGAGGTCTTTTCCCAGCCTCAGTAATTCTGTGACTTTTGTGGATGGCTCCTCTTGAGGAGCAGGGAAGATGGACTGGAGGTCTGTCTGGTTGTGTTAGCTCCTGGAAAAGTGTGTCACAGATATCTCAAAGCTGAGAAGGATCATCCACCACTTTCATGGGATTTTCCAAACTAGTTCGACAGCAATGGAACAATTTGTGACACCCTCCTTCCTGCAACCCAGCAAATACTTCTCCCTCTAACCTAAGGGAGTTGCAGAAGAGCATGAATAGCTTTGGATGTAAAGTGAGTATCCTTAGTGCTTCACCTGAGGTCTTTCTGGTGGTCTGAACAGCTCTTTCAATCATCCCATAACTCTTGGGGAGATTTGTGTGCTTATATGAGTAGATTTTAATGTTTCTCTGAAAATCCACAGTAGTAATTTGGTAAATAGAGAATAACAAGGACCTGAAGTATTCTGGACCCAGCCAGCTGTAATTTGCTTGGGGTAATCACTATGCTGCTGCTTCTCTCTGCTAGGTCTGAAAGCACTGTGAATTTAGAGTAGGAATCAATTAAACAGCAAATAGGTTTCTTTGTCAAAATCAATTAAGTCCTCCTCCCAGCCAGCGCAATGGTCTCCCTGGAATTTCATATTCTGCTTGGCTGCCATTTCTTCAGCAGCTTTTGCTGGATAATGTTGATGTTTTATAGCTTGATTTAAATCATATGGATCAATGCATATGCATACCTTATTTGGATTTTCAATTACAACCATATATTTAGCCTAAATGAATTATCTAGGTTATAGTTGCAGCTACACAGAGAATTTTTCATAATGCCCAATTCAATTTTTACTTTCTCTGTAAGCATAAATGATTTCTTTGGAGAATAGGATCATTAAGGTTGTTTTGCCCTTCTTGCTGCAATATTAGTCTTCCAAATGCTCTGGACCAGAAGTTTTCAAGCATCTTCAACCTGTGGATTCTGCTTTTGCTTGGGATAGAGATGCAAACCTTTTGGAAGTCAGTGCTGTGGATTTGAGGCACATTGTGGATGAAAGTCCTTTTCTAGGTCGGTTCTTATGGACTCCTTGGAACTGGCTCACATTCCACTTGCACACTTTCCCCGACCCCAGCTCTTCGATCACAGGTTGAAATCTCTGACCTGTAGCTGTACTCTTTCAGACCTATTGCATCGGGATTAAAAGAAAGATCATTTTCCTTGACTACTATGCATCTGACTAACCCGAGTTTACCTTTTAGCTCTAAAATCCCCAAATACCTTTGAGAATCTGGAGCTTGCCGTGACTGAGTTTCTATGTCACTGCTGAAAGCAGGACTTTGGCTCTTAAATCTCCAAAGTCTTTGTTTTCCATACGGTTCTCCACAGATATTATATCCCCAGTCCTTGTCTGGGAGAGTGAAACGGCTCTGAATTCTAAGCCAAGCTGTGCCTTGTCTTAAAATATGTCTACCATTTGTTTATTTTCTTTGGGCGTGCTCTGTTCTCACCAATGGTGTTAAAAGAATTTTCTCTGACAGTCTGTGGTATCCTCCAGCTCAGCTGCTCTTCTGGCGAGTAGCAGGTTCCATTCCCTACCAAGATGCATCCCCTTATGCATTTCATACATCCGAATTCTTCTTGTTACCTGTGTGAAACACTTCTGAAAGTTATCCTTTCTTTCCAGGCTGCTTTTGATGACTGTCAGATCATGGCTACAAAACCCAATGACCACTCATTACTTGTGTAATTCTCAAATGATCGCTGTAGGTAAATGACATGTTCCTCATTGTCATCCAGGGAAGTTGTGTGCACACCAGATCTTGCCAGCAGGGAAGAAAAAACAGTTGCAAAAAATGGAAAAAATTCACTTGTATTTTATAGCGTTGGAAATTATTGGATGCCATGAGGTCCAGAATAATGAAACAGTGTCTTTGGATTTGTTTTGACTCTAGGGTTCCAATTCTGGTAAATCTGAGAAGGAGGTAATTGCTATAATGGTGTGAAGGATGGATTTATTTGTCTATGTGACAGCTAAACCAAAACTTTCTCAATAAACTGTTGAACTTTGGAGAGCTGAAGCAAGACTGTGCTCTCCATCTTCCACAAAATGCAAATCTTGAACTCTTCGTGTGGTTCGATGCATAGTTTTCCATTTAATGTAAAACTTTTCATGCTGAAAATGGAGGCCTTGGGGTTACAGGCTACTCAAGAAATTGGTGTCATCTGAATTTTCATTCTGCTGGAGGGGATTTAATGGATCAGTCGTCTGCCCAGGGAAGGGCTGTGACCACTGGCCCTCCAAGGAAACAGCCTGGATGGTAAATCTCACTCATTCAATGCTGTGAAACTTCATATAAACAATTAACTGTTCCCTGAAGCAATCCCCCTTCCCAAGTGACTGTTCTTACCTCCAGGCTAGTGAGACTTTCTCAAGCTTTTGCTCTTGGATATAAGAATGACCTAAAAAAATCCTAGCAGCTGAGAAAAATGCCAGCAGCAAGGAGTAAAGAACCTTTTTTTCTGGAGGGAACAGGGCTCAGACAAGGGTCAAAATCATACTCCAGCTCTTCCATGTCCAGAGCAGGGACAGTCTCATCTTTTAGAGAGCTCTTCTAACCAGCCCTTCCCAGGAGGTTTTAACCCACTTCTCTCAGCAGGGATACTGTGCTGCTTAGCAGATTTAAAGGACTGTATACAGGATGGGATTGTTCACCAGTATCACAGTCTCTGTGGAAATTTAATATAAGGAAGAAGGATGTAAAGTGTTCGCTTCCACTTTGGAGCAGTTTGTTGTGGAGGTCCAGACAGCAACCAAGCAGGAGCTGCAGAATGTCCCAGGGATACCTCCAGGGCAGGAGGGAGATGGACCTGGGCTTTCCTCTGTCTCAGGTGAGCATTCCCAGCCTCTGAGAGTGTGGGCAAAGAGGCAAGATGTTATCCTAGGTTGTGAGTTAGCCTTCTTTGGTTCCTCTATCTGCCCCCATTAGTAATCTGGCAGATTTTCTGCTAGCTGGGGAATAAAGAAAATGACCTTTTGGTGAACACTTTACTATTAACTGGGGGAGTGGAGGAAGTGCAGAGATGTTTTTATCACTGTGTGAGTTACTTTGTTATGGCTACTGTGAGATCAAGGCTTCAGTTTCCTCCCTTGAATTCCCATGTGCCAGTGAGTGAGGGGGTATTCAGATTCATGCTGCAGCATCAGGACTTTATCACTTGCACGCTACCAGGATCCATTTCCAGATCTCTGAGAAGTTCTACCATCTGTTAATTTAATAATTGCCTAATGTTGCAATATGCACATGCTTTAATTGAGCAATTTCCCAGTTCCCATCACAGAATCTATTTAATCTGTCAATATTTCTTTATAATGCCTGTTTTTTTTCAGGTCCTTTTAAAAAACAGTGGCATAATTACAATAATTCAGCAGGCTGACTTCTGAGGTGCTGTAGAGTAAATAGTATAAAATCCCCATACATCTGAAATAATTTTGAAAAGTTTAAAATATTAAAGTATTACAAGCTCCTTCTTGCAAAGGATGCTTGATGGTGCAATTAGCTACTCTGTTAATTGTTGTCTGGCCTAGTTAGAATGTGAAAGCTATTCTTCAAATGGTATGAACTGATGCAAACAAATTAAGGAGGGTCAGGTTTATTTTATGTTCACTGCAACTTCAGGGGGAGGGGGGAAGAGGGGGGAGGGGAAGACAAAAAGGAAAACAAGAGACTAGACCAGTAGGGGATGCTGGTTGAAAAATGGATTTATTTCAGCACAATGGTACCCGTGCTGATGCTGCTCTTCCTGGTCTGCATGCCTAGGTGGAGCCTAGCCTATGAGGGGAAAAAAATAAATAAAAACAGGACTCCTTGTTCCTTCCAGACATGCAGAATATATTTGTTGTATGGGAAATACAAATCTCAATTTTACTTCAGAGCTTTACTTAGATCTTTAATGGAAACCTCTCCTAGATATAGGTTGCATTGGCCAGGAAAAGCCAGTAATAACACAGGCAACCTTGTTGAAGGCTCCTGCAATATGTCATTCCTATTTCCTTCTGAAGGTTTTGCCTTTGCCTGACTTCAGAGCTTTCAAAGTGACCACATAAAGTTTCTCATAAATGCACCAAAAGCCATTAATGAAGCGGTAAGAACAAGTCATATTTTTAACTATCAGTGTCACTGAACCGTGAACTGTCATCTTTTTGCTTTCTTTCTTCCCCCATCCTCCTGAAAACATTCACTGCTCCTTATCATCACTGCTGTTACTATTATCATCACCACTTGCCTTCCACTACTAAAAGTCAGAGTGCCCGTAGCTCTGAATCAACTGCTGGGGTTTCCCTGGCATGTTGGGAAGAGTCCTATAGCTTTAGATTGTGACAAGTTGCAAGTCTACGTCCACGTTCTTCACTCTTGGGTTTCTTTAAAGTCCCCAGAGAGAAGCAGGTTCCCAGGTGGCAGTGGGACATCTCTCCCATTACAGGAATGCAAATAGGATTGATCCTCTCCTGCCACCCCACTTGTTTCATCAAAGGGTTTCAGCCGAGGTGGCCACCTGAATCAGCACCTGAGTTGAAGAAGAGTCAGGACAGTTGACTTCCATCCTAAAAGGAGATATTGGTCTAAAAAGACTTCTTCCACTCTGTTTTGCACCTCTCTACCCCTTCCAGCCATTACAATGTGTCTCCTCTCACCACCCTGCAGAAGGAACAGGCATTTTTGCAGCTGGGCTTTGAAGACTTGTGAGGGATTATTCTGGAAGACTGTGGTGAAAGGTGGAATCAAATGTGGATTTCTGCAAGTGGGCACTGGGCTGTGACCCCTCTTTGGAGGTGCGAGTCTGGGGTTTGTGAAGTGCTCTGAAGTCCCCTGGAGTGAACGCAAACGTAAAATGTGACAGCTATTATTACAAACTCTCTCGGAAAACTTGAACTTGCCCAAACGTCTATTCATAAGCTTATAAGAAATCAATTCCAAATAATTGCATTATGCCCTTTGCGCGAGTGGATTTTCTACAGTAATTGACTTTATAGAAAAAGGCATCTATCAGCTTAGCAAGGAGTTTACACCCAGCCCGCCACTACGAAAATTACAGAACCCTGCCTGTGAAAGCATCTCGAACAGGCTGATTTTAAATGAAAAGCAGCCCTAACAATACTGCAATTACAAGCACCTCCTCGGGCTAATCCAGCTAACGAAGTGTTTAATGCTGAATGAATTTTCATCGAGGATTCGGATGCATCCTGGAGGAGCCGGAGAAGAAGCGTGAAGTGAAGATGTGTGCGTTCGCTTAGGGTGAGGCTGGGGAGGGCATGCAGGTATTTGTCGCTCTGGAGTGGAAATATTGGATTGTCACCTCCCATGCAAATATCTGGGAAGCACTGCCATTTACCTCACCAGAATCCCAGGAACACTGGAATTCCTGCCAGCAGGTATGTGCATAACTGCCCATGGACTCCTCAGATCCCCACAGGCTTGCACCCCACGAGAGCTGCAGCTGGGGGACTTTGTGCCTGACTTTCTGCAAGCTTCAGCTTGGTGTGCTGCTTTGGCTCCACAGCCCAGGCACTCACCGTGCATGTGGGAAGCCTCAGGGTCTCACTGCTTCCTTGTGCCTCTTATAGCTGAAAAACTGATTCTAGACATTCCTTCACCATATCTCCAGGATGGTTGAGGAACCATACTCAGCTGAAAGAAGGAGCAAGGAACTGGCTTCCAGTCCATGGCAATTACACATGGCTGGGAGATATTCAAGTCCCTGCTTCAAAATTCGTTTGTGCTAAACAGACCATCTCAGTTCAGTTTCACTAGGCTTGAAAGGAACACCTCAAAATATTACATAGTCTTGGCTTTGGGCTCCTTGTCAGGACATCCAAAGAGGCTTTACTACAGGTCTGCTACATCCCAAACAAATTCACTACCCCCAGGGCCAGAGGGTCCAGCAGATTAAGCTGCCACCAATATTTTCTTCACTTATTGTGACATTGTTGGATGGCTTGAGCCTGTAACCCCATGAGGTGCTGCATCCCAGCCAGAAGACGACTGCCTTGGTGGAACAGGGTATTTGTCAGCTTCCCCATCCCCAGTGAGGGAGTTGACTGGTAGAAGAAAATAGGAAAAAAAAAAAAACCCAAACCCCAAACTGAATTAATGGACTGGTTTTCTTTTAAGTTAGAAATAACAAAAAAACCAAAAAAAAAAAATTCTAAGATCATAAAAGATACAGGAAAATCCTTAAGTCAACAACCTCAAAAGCAGAGTGAGACAGTATCTGAAGAAAAGCTTGACTCTGCTTCCAGTGTATTGGCATCAGCTTCCTTCAGTACATTTCTGAGGCTTTTGAAATGCTATTTTTAAAATTTTAAGTCAGGAAATGCCCAAAGATTAACCCTTTCACAGAAAGATAAACAATGTGCAAAAAAAAAACCCCAAACCAACAAAAATCACATTTTCTTTGAATGGGAATGTTCTGAAACTTGTGCTTGCTTGCTGAGATTGCATTTCCCTTGCTTGATTGTTGGAAAAGGATCAGAGGAAAAACTCAGTTACAGGCACCTGAAATTCCTACTGCAGGTGCATATAAGGATTACAGGATACCCAGGAGAGCTGTTTGGCCTTCAGTCATGCATTCTTGTACTGAAGGGTTGGGAAAGCTCATACAGGATCTTTCCAGAAAGCTCACTGAGTAAGCAATTAAATTTAGTTCATGTTCCTTAAACATTTTGCATCAAACCGTATTCAAATTTATAGTTCCGGGCACTGTTGGGAAGCTGATGTTTAAACCACTAAGTGAACAGCTCCAGGGAAAAGTCTGCTCCAAATTCATCGATATCCCCATTTTTTATCCAAGAAGGAATGGGTAAAGTTGTGCTGAACATAAACACATTGAAACTTGAAAAATCCATTTCTTTGGTAGTTACAAAGAATCTTTCCTGTATCCATAACAAAGGCAAGATTAATTGGAGAACACTGTTCGTTAAAAAAGAAAACAAGCCTTTTCATGGATTCCATAATAATTAACATTCTGTCTCTGTAAATCAATAACTCCAAGCAACTTAACAAGGAAGTGTTTGCTGCAGGACTGGCTTAGCACCTGGAACAGACCAGATGTGCAAGACATTGTTCCAGTAGCCTCTGGGTGAGTTCCACGCCTGGGTTTGGAATAGCACGAGCACTACTAAGGTTTCTTGTGCTTTTTGCATCTTGAGGATTTGAAATATTTTGATAGAGAAAAATCAGCCTCTGCTTTTTTCCCGTTGTACAGTGCAGACCAGGCTGTGTAAAAGGGACCTCGATTAGACTGAGGTGTAAGATTTAGCTGTAGATATCAAATGCTTCTGTTCTCTCCGAGGTTTCCAGTCTGGAGTTACTACTTCAGGTTGGAGACTAGTGAAGCTTTAACTCAGAGACAAATATGTTGTCTAAATGTTAAAGCTGACCTTGGTTTTGAGCATATTTAAGGCACCTGTATGTTTAACCCACATCTGCTCATCCATTCCTCATACGCATATTGCAAGTATCATACACCAAAAAGGGAATGCAAACAGTGTCAAAACATCCAACAAACCTCCAAAACCCCAGGGATGTGATATGAGATTAAACTCTAGAGGAAGTAATAATGCGAAATAACTTTGCTTGCAGTCTGCTGTTTATAATTTCATCTCAGGTTTAGGCAAATGTGTAATCTGAGAAGAACCGTCTTTCTAAAACCAGAGCATCTCAACATTTCAATGCCTTGAAACGGCCCCTGTGAAACTTCACCTGCATCCTTTTCAAATTCTTCCACATGCTTCTCTCAGCAGAAAATACAATTAGGAAAAAGCTGTGAGTTTGAAAAGGTGTCGCAGTAAAATAATAAAAAAAAGACCTCGGGAAGGCTTTGGAAGCTTGATAGTAATCAAATCTACTGCAGAAAAGAAAATCAATGTTGCTATCTTTATATATCAACATAAACATTTTTATTTCATTACAGCAACGAGAAGGACAAACTGTAATGAATCAAGAGGGATTTCAGGAGTGGAATGAAGATGAAAAGGCCTAGCTTGTCAACGTTCCTGTCTCATGAAGGATAACCCTGTCTCTCCAAAATGTTGTAAATCTTTCACCCTAAAAGCCTCCACAGCCCAAAGCAGGAAGAAGATCAGACCTCCAGCAACAACTCATGGCCAAATTACTTCCACTTCAGTAGCTCTCTAATGGGGAATATTGATTGGGATTTCTTTAGCACGGTGGGCTGGACTGTAGGTATGCAGGTCTCTGGCACCTGTGTGCTCCTTGTTGCCAGGTGTAGGATGCAGATGTTCTTTGGGAAAGTGGCTCCAAGCAGCCTGCAGGTACCCCTGGGGGTACCAGGAAGGTAGATCTAGAGAGGTCCTAGAAGGCCCAGCAAGGCATCCAGTCCAGTCCTGCCAACGCTCCTTGCACGCAGGCACGTGGACCACAACAGCTCATGCCAAGCTTATGACCTCCTGAGGGCTCAATCCTGCCTGGCAGTGGCACGGGATGGGTTCGTGTCAGGGTGGCACTGAGCTCAGCGTGCCTCAGTGATGCCCTGAGAAAAGGAGCTGCAGTTCTGTCCTTCCCCACCGCTCCTGAAGGTATGTTCCAAACTGACACGAATTTGGGGGCAATCCTGCAAAGCCATCTTCTTAGCTCTCCTATGTGGACATTAAGGGCAATTCAAGATACACATGTCCACCAGCCTTTGGGAAACAAGCTCTTTCTCAGAGCAGAACAAAAGTAAATAAGGGTATTTGTGTGGCAGGTAGGATTTTTTTTTTAACTGGAAAGACAGGGCTAGTTATTCAATATTCCATAGCTATTAATATCTGCATTTGTAATTCACTAATCCTACATTTATAAAGATTTGGGTGGGGGGGGAACAGTATTTTGAGACTCAAATGACCTCCCTGCCCCAGAAAGCAGTTTGCAAACAAAGCAAAATGTTCCCAAATACTTTATATAGGCTGAATGTCCTTCACAACAAGTCAACAAACATGAAGCAATGAATACATTTGCAGAAAATGGGTTTGGATCATGGACAGAAGGACTAAATCACTGAATAATGTATTAATTTTACCAGCTCTGGTAGGAATGAGGAGAGAGAGATTTAGCTACATGAACAGGTCAGGCAACAGAAATTTTAGTTTGCGCAGAGTTTGGAGCACAGAATGTAGATTTTGCTTCATTTCAATTAAAAATAATTGTATTAATTCATACTTTAAATTGTATGGAAATACAACAAGACTCTTGTAGCTACTGCAGAATAAAACTGGTCTCCTTGACATCACAACCTTTGAGGTGCCTCCCCCATAATTTGGGGGGAATGGCTGGTGTGCAGGAGCAGAGGGCTGCTATCTACAGGGACGCTGACAGGCTGGAGAAAGGGGCTCTTGGAAACCTTACAAAGTTCACCAAAGCAAAAGCAGAATCCTTTCCTTGGAGACGCTGGCAGCTTTGTAGAAAATGTCTTGGGGTTGCTGGTAGACAAGTCAAGTATGAACCAACGCGAGGCCCCTGCAAAAGCTGCACTGGCAAGAGCGCAGCCAGAATGGCAAGGGAGGGGATCCTTGCTCTTTTTCTGCACTGGTGAGACCCCATCTGCAGTGCTGGGATATTTTGTCTCCCTCTACACGTCCAGTGAGTCCAGCAGAGGCCACCAAAATGATTTGGGCTAGAGAACAGGACAGCCAGGGAGAGGACGAGTGAGCTGGGTCTGTTGAGCTGAGAGAAGGTGAAGCTGAGACCTCATCAGTATCTGCAGTGGCCTGATGGTGGGGGTGGACTTCCCAGAGGTGCATGGTGGAATGGGGAGAATCAACCACTTGAAACAAGGGAAATCCTCATATGATAGAAGGGGTTGGGGGGCAATCAAACGCTGAACCAGGGGGTGTTGAGACTATGTGAGACATTCAGGACTCATCTGGGCAAAGCTTGGAACAGCGTGCTTGGAGCTGGCCCTGGCTCAAGCAGCAGGTTGGGCTGTGGAACCCCAGCACACATGATGCTGTGATTCAGATCAAATTATCAGTGCCTCAAGAAGCACAGTTTTGTGTCAAAGGACAGTGACTAAATTCTTGAATAATCTTATTGAGGCTTTGACCGTTCTATGAGAACTGCAGCACTTTGTCATATAAAATTGCACATGTCTGCAGGGCAGACCATGAATCCCTTCCTCTGCATGGAGGGATTATTCATGACAGCTCCCAGGAGCATAAGTATTTATGAAAACTTGCCAATTACAGATGACTAACTGGCCCTCTTTCGCTGTGATATATGGAAAGTCTGCTTTCTGGATGTATTAAGGAAATAATTTTCATAGCCTGGAGCATTTTTATCTTAGTGCTTTTCCATACAAGCTGGCCTACAGGCAACCTTTTGGGTACTTGGTAACTGGATGACTTTACTTCCTTCAGGCTTCTTCCTCATGCCCACCTTGTCCCCACTGACCTATACATTTACTCTCCTTTACCCTCCGTGGCTCTGTAAGCAGCACAGCCCTTTACATTCTCTATTAGCTTGGCTGAAGGTTTCTCCTCCGTTGCCTGCAGCAAAGCAGGAGGGTCAGCAAGTGATAGGTTGGAAAGGACTGTCCTAGCTCTTGCTCTATGTTTGCAGCAACAATAGTTCCAGAGCTTTCAAAGCACTGGAATCATGAACAGCTCCTCCAATGGTGTTATCAGAACTGTTTTAGAAAAGTTCAAGTCCTGACAACACTTGCACTTATCTTCCAGGATCTTCCTGGTAGTGCTTGAAGGCACCTAAGGTTGCCTTCTATTTCATTGTCCCCTCTCTATTTTTAAATAAACACAACCTCCCTTTTGCTCCTCCAGGCTGGAAACTTTCTCTTCTCTCCAGGTAACTTCTTTCTTTTACTCCAAAGTCTCAGGAGGCTTTGGGAATAAAGAGTCCAACAAATTAGATTGGTTTCAGCTAGTGGATGAGCCTGCAGCTGGGATATTGGCTTTTTGTATGTTGCGGTTTAATTTCTTTCTCATCCTGTAAACTGTACAGTATTTTCCCAGTTCTTATCCCTGAGAGCAATGTCAGGATGCTTCCCCGCTTTGAAATTCTCTAAGTCTGAAGGTGGAGGAAAATAAAAACTGGTTGCCTGCCTTGGGGTCTTTGTAGCTCAACAGCTTGTGTTGATTTTCTCTTTGGAGGATTTGTGAGCAGTCTTGCTGGGGAGTGAATCCTGAGGTTTTGTGAAACCTCAGTTTCTTCTTTGTAGTAAATCAACAGATGTAACACTAGTGGGAGGTAATTTCCTACCTCCAGAACAAACATCCTTTGACCTCATTTATTTTGAATGAAGGTGATCCAAACTGCACAGGGGTGACTCTTTCTCTTCCTCCAAACCACTCTCAGATCTCAGGTAAGAGCAGATGGAGGCTGAGCATGCCCAGCAGTAAATCTGTCCAGAACTCTCTTCCAGCATCATATTCATTATCTCAAATGTAAGTACTGAAAATATAAATAATACTCAGTACATTTATTTCTTTTTAAAGACAGGTTTCTGAAGGCGTTGGCACGTGCACACAGTGCACCTCATCATTCCAGCACTGCACTTACCAGCCAGAAGCTTGGAAAAAACCCATGGATGAGTCCAGAGCTGAGCTAGGTTTTCACCAGACCAGTAGGGTCAGCCCCATCTCACCTCCTGGTTGCTGATCCAACCACATCTTACAGCCTCCCAAGAAGCAGACGCTGCATTTCCACCAAACAATTTACTTCGGTGCTCTACGACCTACAAGTTTCTTAAAACAACCCTGTTACTAATGAGTGAAGTGAATTTTCATACTTTATTTTAAATGCCTGATCTCCTATAGAATCACAGAATCATTTTGGTTGGAAAAGAGCTTTAAGATCATTGAGTCCAACCATTAACCTAACACTGCCAATCCCACCTTTAAACCATGTCCCTCAGCACCACATCTATGTGGCTTTTAAATCCCTCCAGGGATGAGGACTCCAGGGCTGCCCTGGGCAGCCTGGGCCAGGCCTGCACAATCTTTTCAGTGAAGAGGTTTTTCCTCATGTCCAAACTAAACCTCCCCTGTCACAATTTGAGGCCATTTCCTCTTGTCGCTTGTTACCCAGGAGCAGAGCCCAACTCCCCCTGTCTCCAACCTCCTGTCAGGGATCTGTCAAGAGCCAGAAGGTCTCCCCTGAGCCTCCTTTGCTCCAGGCTGAACAACCCCAGGTCCCTGAGCTGTTCTTCACCAGACCTGTGCTCCATCCCCTCCCCCAGCTCCATTGTCCTTCTCTGGCCACACTCCAGCCCCTCAATGTCCTTCTGGGAGTGAGGGGCCCAAAGCTGAACCCAGGATTCGAGGGGCAGCCTCCCCAGTAACAAGTCCAGAGGGGTGATCCCTATCCTAGTTCTGCTGGCCACACTAGTGCTGGCACAAGCCAGGATGCTGGTGGCTGCCTTGGGTACACACTGGCTCGTGTTCATCTGTCTGTTGACCAGCCCTCCCAGGTCCTGTTTTGCTGAGCAGCTTTCCATCTACTCCGCTCCAGCCTGGAGCATTGCAAGGAATTGTTGTGACCCAAGTGCAGGCCCCAGCACTTGGCCTTGTTGAATCTCGTGCTATTGGCTCAACCCATCAATCCAGCCTGTCCAGATCCCTCTGAAGAACCTCTCTATCCTCACGCATACCTACACTCCTGCCCAGCTTTTTATTATCAGCAAACAGGATGCCCTTGATCGCCTCATCCAGATCATTGATAAAGATATTAAACAGAAGAGACCCCAGTACTGAGCCCTGGGGGACACCACTTGTGACTGGTCACTAACTGGATTTAACTCCATTCACCACCCCTCCTTGGGCCCAACGATCCCACCAGTTTTTCACCCAGCAAAGAGTACACTCGTATCTTCCACATGCATGGAAAACAATCAGTCTCTTTTGGCAGCAGCCTTTTCCATCTTCAAAGAATGTTACTGCACCTGACCCTTCCATTCCTCCACCTCCTCTGCTTTGTGCTGAAAAGCCCCAGTGTGTCCATTTGTCTTCATAGATCCTGTTACCTAGGCTGCTGAATGACGTGCCAGTATTAGGGATGCATTTAGCAGCCTCGGTCCTGCAGAAAATGAAACTTGTGTGTGGTGGGTATCCACCTTCACATTATCCCTACAAAGTTAGCTGAGCTTCAGTGAAAATTTCTACAAATGAGTGTAGCAGTTATCAGCAGCATGGCCTAATACTAACTACCTTCCTTCCTTCAGCTACAGCATACTAACTTTACTCCACTACAGCCTAACTAGAGGCAAAGCTTTCAAAGATTGAGTTATTCTGCTTCTGAATTTCATAAGCACAAAAATGCTGCACGTTGCAAAATAAGCTAAAGGATCCGCTTGTAACTAGTTTTGAGCTGCAAAGCTACGGGCAGAATTATCGAATGATGCACATGATGCTCTTCACAGGATTAAGAGAGTCAGTCCAGGGGAAAAAAGTCATCACAAAGCCTCAGGCTTGGTTTCTGTTAAAGTACCTTGCAGAAGGTCTCCTAATGAGGGACTCTTCTTGTTTTTACTGAGGTGCTTTGCTGAAAGCTGAGTAACAAGAAGTCTGGAATGGACCCTGGATACAAAAAGTCTTGAAATATCCTGGAAATAATCAACTTGAAGATCACTTTGGACCCATAATCCTAGAGACAAATATATGCAGCTCAGACCAAATGCCTTGCTAAGGAGCAAATTGTAAACAGTATATTTTTAGAGTTAAAAATTATTCCGGTTTAATGATATCTGTTCAGTCAGTGTTTGGAAGTAAATCAGTGTGTGAGTAGTAAAACAATAATGTACTTTAAACTAAATTATTAGTAAACAAATCAGTCTGGTAGACAATGAATGCATGATACATTATTCATTTCTATTATCCAGCACACTTCACTGGCTCTCAGAATCTGGCGATAAACTATTCAGAATACAGTATCCACCATCCCAGAAAACAGTCTCTAATGTGATATTAAAGTTAAAAGAGAAGTGAAGTATATTCCCCCAAAGCAAGGTATTTGAGTAATCCTGGAAGGAATCCATCTCATGCTGCTTTTTAAAGCTGGGTTTATTTTTTTTTAACTGAAGCTCTTTTGTTACATCCCAAAAGACACATGTTCCCTGCTTGGGTCCCTTACCAGCCTGTGAAGTTGTCCCAAGATGTCTCAGTGATGCACCGTTGGACGTAGAGCCAGCCTGGCCCTGCTGCCTCCCTCCAGCCCACGGGGGGAGCTGGGAAGGGCTGAGTCAGACTCCAGCTCCCTTCTCACCCCATCAGCCAGGGCTGTGTCCAGCCTTTTTGGAACAAAAAAAGCCTCATGAGGCCAAAGAAAGATGCACTAAGACCTTCCCTGCTAGCTTTTGCCATCATTCTTGTTGACACCTAGTCCATGTTGGGATGGGCAGGAATGGGAGTGGGATGGAAGCCATGGTGGGGAGAAAAGGGGCAGGCAGGCAAGGTAGGGGTTTGCTTCCCACAGTCAGGAGACTGTGCCACTGGCACGTTTGGAAGCTTCAGGATGCTCTGTCCTGCACGGTGGAGGGAGGGCATGGTGCAGGTCATGGTTTACTCCCTGGCAGACCCCTAGGGAGGATGTCAGGGCACTTTGAGTAGTGGAAGAGAAATTGCTCTGGTTGAGATGCTGTCCACTTTACATGCCCTGTCAGCCAGAAGCTGTTTTTCTGCAGTAATCCTGGGGCAAGAATATTTCTTTCAAACCCTGCAGGTCCGGTTTGAAGGAGGTGATTGCCATGATGATTTATTGCTCTTCTCCTGCAACCTGTTTTATAGCAGGATGTAAAAAGGTGTCAACTTCTTACGATGATTTCATCTGCTCTGTGCTGTAAACGGCATTGTTTCCCAGCAAGGAAGCCAGAACGACCAGAAATAGCAATGCCAGTCAGAAACCTTCATTGTAAATGCAAGTGGCCACTCAAGGCCGGGGTCAGAGGGGATCCCAGCAGATCTTTGTGATAAGCAAAACAGAAGACTACTAGGGAAGAGCAGTAGATAAGGACAGCAGTGAGTGGTACAGAAAGACTGGATGAGTTTTGGGGTGAGCTGACCAATTACACCACTCCATTGGCAACTCCATTCTCAGTGGAGTAACTGGGTTTTATTGACAGTCTTGGTTTAATAACCCAGCCCAATACCTCTGTTTAGAAGCATGCCATGTGTGATATTTTGGAACACTGGTTTTTGTCAAGTACCTGTATCTTTTTAGTAAAAATTAATTGGCTTCATGTTGAAGAAGGTGGAGACTGAGCGGCACAGCCACCCTTGATGCTGAGAGGTTAACCCAGTGGGATCTCCGCTCTATTAATGAGGGCATCTGAGATTTTTCCCTTTGGGAAACTCTGCAGAGGAGGAGGCTGGTGGGACTTCAGGAGTAGATCAGTTCTTCCCAAGGCGGCTGATACTGTGTCTCAGATTCTTAATCCACTCTAAAGGTTTGTCATCCAGTTTAGGTCTGTCAGGAGCTAAGAGGGCTTAATGGGAAAACATGGGTGGTGAAAGCACAGGAGGACTCTTGCATTCAGAGGATACACAATGTGATGTGATTCATGATGCATGAACCCTCCTGACTCTTGCTCCAGAACAGATCATTCTAAAAGCTTCTAAAACCACCTGTTTTTCTCATGCTGCACCCCCAACAAAACACAAACCCCACAGGACCCCTACACCCCTTTCTTGCCTTCTCTCACCTCCAGGCACCCAGGGATGAGGCTGGTGTGTGGCTGTGGGTATTACTGTCCCCTGGGTTTTGTAGTGAGAAGGAAACTCATAAACACCAATTAGGAGAACAGTGATTACTGTGGCATCTCAGGCAAGAAAAGGTCTGTTTTTAAGTCGGTGGCCGAGTGGCTGAGCTGCCACTTCAGATTCTCTGCAAATGCACCCTGCTGCCTGTCAGTATTGAGGCTGTAAGATCCTGGGAGTGTGTACACGCAAGAAACAACAAGGCATCCAACCCTGCTGCAAAGAGATCATCTGAAATGGCACTTGACATAAAGCACCCTCAGAAATGAGACATTCTTGCCATTCTTGCTCATTAGTAGAGATATTAGCCTCCAAGTAGATTAAAATACTTGATGGCTGCTCTCTGTTATGACATTTACCTTCATGAGTTTAGGAATAGAGGCAGAACTCATAACTGGATATAATTGTCACAAAAAATTAGTCATCAGATATTTCATCTACTCAATGAACAGAGTATGCATTTTTATTTTTCTTCCATAGCTGATCTTGGAAGAATAAAATCCCTTTCTGTGGTGGCTGTGAAATGCTAAGGTCCTGAGTATGTGAAGCCAGTTGGGCTCTCTAGGGACTGAAATGTATGTGTAGCATCTTGCCTGTCTTGCTTGTGCAAGGGCCTGATTGCAGAGGTTTGTTGGCTGCATGGCCAACAATCTGGGCAGCCATGTGCTCTGGGTGCATATGCAGATGCACAAAAGATAATTAGGCCATGCCAATGGTGACTGGGATTGAATGAGGTGGAACAAAGGTCCTGTAATGAACCATAGAACGATCTAGGTTGGAAAAGATCTTCAAGATCATCGAGTCCAACCAATAACTCTACTCATGTCCACTGCTAAGCCATGTCCCTCAGCACCACATCTACATGTCTTTTAAACACAGACAGGGATGGTGATTCAATCACTGCCCTGGGCAGCCCATTCCAGGGCTTCACAACCCCTTCAGCTAAAAAAATCCTTCCTAATGTCCAACCTAAACCTCTCCCGGGCACAACCTGAGGCCATTTCCTCTGTCCTGTCACTTGGTACTTGGGAGACAAGCTCAACCCCCACCTTGCTCTAACCTCCTTTCAGGGAGTTGTAGAGAGCAGTAAGGTCTCCCCTGAGCCTCCTTCAGACTAAACAGCCCCAGTTCCCTCAGCTGCTCCTCATAACACTTGTTCTTTAGACCCTTCACCAGCTTTGTCGTCCTTCTCTGGACCTGCTCCAGCCCCTTCATGTTTTTTTTTGGCCTGAGATGTTCAAAACTGAACCCAGTACTTGAATTGCAGCCTCACCAGTATGGACTGCTAGGAATTAATTCTTAAAGAAAATTCACGCCTCAGTAATCGACAAAGGGCTCTGAAACCCAGATGGATTTGTGGAAGGTGAATGGGGAACAAATTTCATTGTCTCTTCCAGGGTAATATCTCCTACCATCTGATGAAACCTGTAGGTGACAGGCTCAAGACCAAGCTAAGGCAGTTGGGCTGTGGAAACCCTTGCTGCAGAAGTAGCAGAGGCAGGAAAAAGCTATGTTTTTTGTTCAAAAGCTAAGCAAATTCACAGAGACAAGTATCCATGTATCCATGGAGGGCTGTTAAATATAAAAATGCAGTTCTCCAGAGGGTTGAAAAACACATCAAGGAAACGCCTGAATTTGTTGCTCTTGTACTGTCTCTTAGGTGTCTGGCACTGGTTGCTGTCAGACCAAGGATGGTGGGCTACAGGAACATCAGGTCTAAATCATCTGGCCTGTTCTTAAACAAATTCAGAACGCTGCCTGCCATCCCCGTGTCCACCTAGTGCCCTGAGGAGACAGCTGCCTGGGCTTACCCTCCTATTAACCTCAGGCAGATATTTGGGATGGTGTTGGGAAGAAGAGGAAAAGCCAGGCTCTTGCTGTCTGGCTGGAAGGGATTGCAGAGGTGAGGCTGAGGATGCCACAGCCCCATTCACTCAAGACTGGTCCTTCATCCACCCTGCATCCCGTGCATGGCCTGGCAGCCGAAGAGCACATCTTGTCCTGCACTCACTTGTAATTGACTTGATTTCCTCAGAGACAAGACTGGATATGATCAGACCAAACCTGTCCTCGTGTCCCTTGGCTCTGGGACGCTTGTGTTCAGCTCCCATTTGAGCAGGGGGAGTGTCACACACTTAAACCGAGGCATTAACCTTCTCCCCCAGGGACAGGAAAACCCTCTGTAAAGTCAGGGCAGCTCTCATGCTGTTACACTGAATTCATTGATATGAATTCATGTGTGAGAGCAAAACAGAGATCTTTTCATCTTGGTGGGAAGGGAATAGTGGGGGGTGAGGACAAAAGATTGATGAGGATTAACTTGCTTGCTCTCCATCACTTTTCCTCTGGCAAGCTGTTTGAGAACAAACTGTGGCTCATCTCAAACACATCCGTTAGGGAAAGAGAAGAAAGAGATGTTTAACGTAGTTTATGGAACAAATAGGAAACAAATGCAGTAATAATTGAAATATTTTGTCGATTGAGCTCACTGAATGATTATTGATCCTTGGTTTCTTTTTAAGTAGCTAATTGTGAGTGTTTGCTATTAGACTGCTGTATTAACTTTATCTTGTAATTACCCAATACAATACTATATTTACGGATGACTTCCACTGGTTGACTGCTCATGGGATGTTAACATTCTTTCACTTATTTTTGACAGATATTCATAATTCAGCTTTATCTGTGGCTGCATATATGCCGTTTTGTAATCTTCAATAGAGCTGAGAAGGGAATAAAATGCAATGTGTAATTTCTTTAATGAATTCGGCTACTTCTGCTCGTAAATGAATGTCTCATGTTTAGTTGTTATTCAAGAAGTACTTCTTGGGTGATTGTTAATGGTCCTTCCTGCTCTGTGAATTTTTTGTGAGCAGTTTGTGAATGTCTGAGATGGGATGTAGGTTTTGATTCATCGTAAGAGTCAGAGGCTGAGGTGGGACAAGGACTCTGGAGATGGTCTAGCCCACCTCCCTGCTCAAAACAGGATTTGCCCATGGCTGTGTCTATCTGGGTTTTGAGTATCTCTAAGGATGGAGACCCACAGACTCTCTGGGCAATGTATTTGTCTGCCATCAGAGGAAAAAAACCTTTTTTTATTATGTTTGACCACAGTTTCAGCTTGTCCTGTCCAAGGCACCACGGAGAAGGGCCTGGCTCTGTCTTCTTCCCACCTGGCTCTGTCCTCTACTCCCACATTCAGGTATTTATGCACATGAATGAGCTCGCCCCGAGCCTTCTCCACGCTGAACATCTCTCAGCCTCTCCTTATACATCTGACTCTCCAAGGCCCGGATCCTCTCTGTGGCCCTTTGCTGGTCTCTCCCAGGCATGTCCATGTCTGTCTTGTACTGGGGACCTCAGAAGTGGCTTTCCAAAATGGATTACCTGGTTTGAAGTTCTCCAATATTCCTCCAAAAGCTGTCACTTTCCCTGCTTTTTCAGGGGATACAAACACAAAACTCAGGCCTGGACCCTAAGTAAATAAATCTGATTATCTCTCAAATACCACAGAATTACCGAGGCTGGAAAAGACCTCTGAGATCATCAGCTCCAGAATATCTACATATTCACAGGTAAACTAACAATCCAATTTCTGCAGTGATTTTGTCCTCCAAGCTGAGCACACACAGGCATGCCTTTCTGCAGAAGCGGTGCCCCTGAACCATATCTGTCTTTGGGGAACTCAGAGAGACCTGGCACAGGGGGCTCGAGATGGGTTTTGGCGCTGCTTTTCCTCCTCCCAACCCTTGAGGACTTGCTCGCCAAGTGCAACTTCCACAGCTCTTTGAGGAAAAGTGGAGGGAAAAAGGAAAGCTGGATGCAGAGGCAGTGTCTTTTCGGGTCTTTTCACGGAGGTCAGTGGGGCTGTGTGTCCAACCAACGCCTTCCAGGAGCTGATGGCTGCCTTGGGACTTCATGTGGGGACACGATCAAGTGGGCTGTGTCCCTGGGACTACAGATGGGCAGGACAGCAGCACGCTCGCAAAGACAAACAAGACATCAACAGAATGGCTCACTGTCCTCTTTCTCCAAGGCTTGCTGTAACACCCGCTGTGATTTACCTCTTAGGAGTTTGTTCCAACCTGTATGTTGTAAGGCTGGGGTAAATGAAAGAGCTCGTGCTCGGAAAGGTTAGGGTGAAAGCATTTCTGTCCTTACTCAATTTATGATGTTGTGGGTCTATAATATTATTTTTCCCCTTGTATTAGATTTCAGGTGGATTTGTAAAACAAAAATAAACAAGGAAGGAGCACTGGTTTTATAGCATCTGACAGCTAGAAAAACACATTATTAAATTCAAAAGCAAGGGCATAATAAAGGTGAAAAGTTAAGTAAAAATCCTGACGCAAATCTCACTGAAGCCCTGGGCCCTCGGGCTCTGTGCTGGCCGTGCAGAAACCTTGTGTGCCTGCCCAAACTTTGCTGGCTGGTGGCTTTCTCATGGCTGTTGTCCTCTGTTGCACTGCCAATCCATGCCTGCTTGCTCTTATGCTGTGGGCCAGGCTGAGCTGAGGGTATGGGAGCCACGGGTGCTGGCCAGAGCTTGGAAGAGTCTCTCAGGAGAGAGGCAAGGGAGTTAGGGAATGCTCCCAGGCTGACTTTTTGTTGGCAGGGTTTGCTGCTTGTCTGCATGCTTGTCTTTACTGCCAGCTGTTTATCACATGAAAAATCATCTAGAATGAGTTGCTCTGCTAATGTTGCTGGCTTATGCAGGGCACTGCTGGGTGCTTCACGGCTGCGAGCAGGTAAATGCAGTTGGTAGCTTTCCAAGTGAGGGGGTTTGGGACCTTCCATTTCTGAATGCAGGTTTTAAAACACATCCTAAGGAGATCTCAATTTATTTTGTGGACTGAAAAGCCATGCTCCTGCTCAGCCCTGGCAGGGGTCAGGCAGGTGGACTGGGGCTGCTCTGGCCTCTCCAAAGTAGGACAGGGTCCAGTGCCTCACTTGGGTTGCTCATGCAACACTTTCTAAACACTTTCACCCACGTAGCTTTGACATGGGTCTGCTGTTGGCTTAAAAAGAGACATGTGGTCCCTTAGAACTCTGAGAAGTTCCTCCAACAAAGCTGGTTGGAGTGGGAGACCCCAGATCAAAGGGGAACCAAGGAATTGTCCTCAAATACCAGGCAGCTCACAGGCTATGGATGAGAGGTACCAGGTGGAAGATTGTTGGGCTGGTTGGCAGCCCCAGGGACAAGAGGACTGGGTTATCATGAGGTTTCTTTCTCACTGCTTCTGTAGCTAAAGCAGTCTCTAATTAGGCTCTCTGAATACACCCTGCTTCCAGACTTGCTTGCAGACAAAATTGACCTTTAAGATAGAGTACTGAGATACCCAAGGGGCTGGACATGTCCAGAATTGGACAGCAGGTGAACATTAATCTGAGAGACATAAATTTTTTATGCTACAGCTTCAAATCTCCAGTCATCTGCATGATTTACTTCTTTGCCTCTCTGGGCTTGTTCCTGTACCCGACAGAAGCATCCTGAGAATGATGGTGCAGTGACAGAGACCAGAAAGGCATCATGCACTTGATGTCTCCATTTCTGTGGATGACTGTGCCCTGGATGGGCTCTGGGAGACCTGTTGTCTGGCTGCTTGGTCCCCTTCCACTGTCATCTGCCTCCCTGAGCATCGGGCTCCCTGTGAAATGGAGATAGTGATGTTGGCTTTCCCTGATAAGCCCCAATATGACAATCTCAGTTAAACGAGAAAAATGAAGCTCATACAATTTGTAACCCCATGACTCCAGGACCTGAGGCTTTTATGAATACATTACCAGACTCATTGTTCTGGGTGAGAAAATCAGACAGGAGGAGGAACGCGGGACGTGCCGCTGTCTCATCAGCCCCGCCGCTCGTTCCTATGGACAAATTCCCTTTGCCGCGGTGAGAAAAATCAACTGAAACTAAGTGGAAATGGCAGATTCCCATCCTGCATCAGTGCCCACGCGTGACCTGGGGCTGGCTGTTCATCACGGGAAGGCAGAGACAGGTCCCACAGACCCACCTTACCGATGTATACGGCAGGGCAGAGCCAGAAGCATCTCCAAATCCCAGGCACCAGTCACAGGGGTGGGGAGCAGAGGGAGAGTCTCCCAGTGAACTGCAATTGTTTCGTGCCACATTCTGAAGTAAATCATCACCTTTTTACCAGAGCTGCTGTGGGAACAGAGATGGGGACATAAAAGGAAGGGAAAAAAGAAAAATATATATATATCTATCTGTGTGTTGCATTTTGCTGCCATGAAAACCTGCTCAGTGTGTCCAGTGTGCGCTCGTGTCCGCGGCACTGTTTTGCTACACAGCTCCTAAATTAAGTTGGCTCTAAACCAAACCCTCCCACAGCAGCCCTGTGTGGCCTCCTTGGGTGGCTGCATCTCGCTGGCTGGTTCAGCTCACAAATGACTCCTTCCCTGCCAGCGGGAACTATTGATTAACACTTAGTTCTAAAGGATGTGTTTGTTATGAGGACAAGGAGGATGTTCAATGGGGAAGCCTCTTGGGAAGGAGCTACTTAAAACAGCCTTGGCTGAATCTGAGGTGGGCTTGCTCTTATGCTCAAAAAGATCTGCAGGGTGGGTGTCAAGTAGAAGGGGCCAGGCTCTGCTCAGTGGTGCCCTGGGATAGGAGAAGAGGTAATGGTAGCAAGGGGAAACCCAGGAGGTTCCACCTCAACAGGAGGAAAATCTTCTTCCCTGTGAGAATGACAGAGCCTGGCCCAGGCTGCCCAGAGAGGCTGTGGAGTCTCCTTCTCTGGAGACTTTCCAAACCCATCTGGATCTGCTCCTATGTTGCCTGCTCTGGGTGATCCTTTTCTGGCAGGAGGGTTGGACTCGATGATCTCCAGAGGTCCTTTCCAATCCCTACTATTCTATGATTCCATGGTCCCTCAAAGGGTGACCTGTCAATTTGCAGTGCCTAGGATGGTTCCTGGCATGATGGAGGGAGGGGTTGCCCTGTCCACTCATGCTTTCCCCACATTCCCCCCTCTTTGATCATAGTGTTGGACTTCCCAGCCCATGGACCTTGGCATGGTTGCTTCACCTGGACATGGTAGCTACAGCACTGGCCATGCCAGGGCTACTGCTGGGATGGGTTATTCAAGGAGGGATCCTTCCAGCTCCTTGTCCATCCCTGACTGACCTGGGTGGCTCTGGAGCTTTCTCTGACTGGTGGTTCTGTGTGTCTATCCTCTTCCAGACCATGGACACATGGGCAGCATATGTGGCCTGACCCTTTTGGGAGCCGATTAGTTGTTAATACCACGTCTTGCGTGCAAAACAGTTTCTGATCTTCCCTTTCTGTTTTCACCTTTGCAAACATGAGATTCTGCCTTTTCTGTCAGTCCCATCCTTTGCTCTCCTCTAGGCTAGGGAACTGTCTTCAAAAGGTTCAATGTTTATACCTGAATGGGAGGGAGATATGAGTAAGGAAAGTGCTTTCTACTTTATGCTAAGAGACCAGAAAAGTGTGTGTATATATATATATATATATATATAAATAAATCAAAAGAAAAAGTAGGACCTGTGCCAAGGAGCAGAAGGTGTCTTCTCACAGGTTGTGTGATGCTCACAGCAGAGCTGGGCTCTGCCAGCAGCTCAGGATTTTGGGGCAGACAGACGCTGTGCTCACTGCTGGCTAGCACAGGGTTTCCAGTGGCGTGGGGGCAAACTGAACCCCCTCAGCAGCAAGTGCTGCCCAGCAGCAGAGGCACAACTGCACGACCCTGTGTGAAGGGATCTGTGTCACCCCGAGCTCCCAACTGCCCACGCCAAAATCAGGAGATGGCAATTTCTGCATGAATAAGGGTTTTGCAGAAATCTAGCCCCAGGGGCAGAAGCAGCACCTGGGCAAGCTGGGCCATTGTGGGTACTTCTGCCTGTGCCATGGCTGCTGGCCACCCCCAGCACCCAGCTCAGCCACCCACCAGCCTGCCTGCAGCCTCTGCTTGGCCTCGCTCCCCTTTTCCTCTGAGAAGGAATGGCATCTTCAGCTGCCTGATCAGAGTGAAGAGGTGCTGCTAAACGTTTTTGAGAGGGACATTTCGTTCCACTCAGCATAAATAGAAGCCCATCTGACAAATAATTCCAGATCTGTGGAAAAATGATCGCTCTTCTGTGAGGCACTGGGAAGGCTGGTGTGGAGCTTCCTTGTTTTGTTACATGAAAATAATACTGCTCTGATGTGCAAAGCTCACGACATACTCAAGATTCCCACTGCTTTTTCTTTGCCAGTGGGGCAATGAGAAACCCAAGACATACGTAAGGCTTTAGTAAAGAGTGAGCAAAGTCTTGTGCTGTTCCCTTCCTGGGAAAGGTTTTTTGCTAGAAGGCAATCCAGGCTCTGTAAGGTGGAGAAAAAGAAATATTTTAGCTATACTTAGTACACCTTGCTATCACCAGAGTTTGGAAGGCTGGTAGATGAATGCTTCTGCCCTTCACGTGCCTTTTGCATGTCCTTGTGATCACCTTGAATGGAAAGAATGGGAGAAATAAAAGCAATAGACATAGACCAGTGCAATGGTTGGCTCCTGATGGGGCAGCTCTCCTGGTGCAGGTTTGAACTTCTTACTGGGAAAACTGGGATGTGCTGTGTACCTACAGTCTTCCAAGAGCTGCCACTACATACAAGGGTGAGCTGTAGCCAAGACATTCAGGGCAGAGACCTGTGGGCTCAGGGAAGGGACGGAAAAGAGCCTGGGGCTGGTGAAAGCAGTGGTGGGAAGGGTCATCCCCTTGGGTGGCTGGGCAGAAACATGGCTCTTCCAGCCCCACCAGCTCACCCTGCTGACACACCGGGGTGGGAGGGTTTTGCACCAATCTATCTGCAAGATTGAGACAGCTCCTGACTGCTGCTGGACTGATGCCCATTAAAACATTTCATGCTGGCTATAAAATAGACATCCTGTAGTTAAAGCATAGCTGGCTGGGTGAAGGGGGAAGGCTGTTCCATACTCTTAAACCCACCATGGAGAACACAGCAGAGAGAAGAGAAGAGAAGAGAAGAGAAGAGAAGAGAAGAGAAGAGAAGAGAAAGAAGAGAAGATCCTTCCCCTTGTCCCATGGTGCAAAGCTGGGAGTGCCAGGGCCACATCCCATTGTGCTGGGGCCCCGATTCAGCCACTCAACTCATCGACCCCTCCACTGCTGAAGCCGTCAGGGTCTTGGGCAAAAAGTGGTATAGCCCAAGCCCCGTGGGCCTTGGCTTGCCAACGTATGCTCTTGAGAAGTATAATCAAAGCAGAAGTTCATGGCAATACTGCAGTGGAGAAATGCTGCATTAAGGCAGGAAATATCCAGCGTG
The DNA here is from genome assembly GCA_025345505.1 of Todiramphus chloris collaris. Classification (NCBI taxonomy): domain Eukaryota; kingdom Metazoa; phylum Chordata; class Aves; order Coraciiformes; family Alcedinidae; genus Todiramphus; species Todiramphus chloris. Next base: position 848,712 of record JANVCC010000146.1, on the reverse strand, counting down.
CATTGCAAATGAAGAGGGGATTTTTCATTTGTGTTCTAAAGGAGGAAAAATACCACCAAGCCTAGTTAATAACACTGGAAAGCTCTTATGGCTATCAGGGATCTTTAGCTCTAATCCCCTCTGATAACAGTAAATTGAACCAGCTCCACTGCTGAGGTTTTCTGTAGCTGGATCATACTCATATAATAAGAGATATGGGCACTGCCTCTCCTATTTACCATTTTTTTCATTTAAATAAGTTTTTAAACTGCACTTTTCTCCCTTCAGAGACATCTGATTTACTGCATTTTAAATGGAAACTACTCCTGCAACAATACCTTTTTCTATCAAGATTTGTAATCAGACTCTTTCTGTTGAACTGTTGTTATTCAAGTTATTAATTTGTCGTTTTGCACAGAATATGATCACAGAAAGAGATGAGCAAAAGGTTCTATGCACCTGCAGGCAGAACCGGATAGATTTAATTAGAACAAAGAAAGCTTCAGGTTTTATTTTGTGTATGTGGTTGTTGGTTTGTTTTGTTTTGCTGTTGTTTTTTTTTGTTGTTATTGTGTATGTGGTTTGGTTTGGTTTCTTGGGGGTTTTTTTCCCCCTCAGTCCAGCATTTTAAAAGCTTACACAGCAATCTGCATAAATTACTAGGCACATGTTTAATTTAGATTCTTACACCTAATTTGATTAATGATAATGGCTTTGACAGGGTCATAACAAACGTTGTGTAAGGGAACAAGATGTATCACTTTTGCTGCTACTCTCTCCAAAGAGCGTGAGCAAACACTGGAAACTGGCCTTTAATGTTGATTTGGAGATATTTTCCTTGCTTATGGGGTGGAGGCAGTTGGCAAATGATAGTGTCTGTGGAAGCTGGGAGGTGGGAGCCTTTGCACTGGATGTGATGTTCACGTTCTGCACGCAGCCCTCCCTGGAGCAGGGTGAAAATCAGGGCTGCTTCTGATGGAAGCTTTCTGGGGCAGGTGTTAGTGTCCCACCCAGCAATTCAAGTTTGAGCAGTGCCTCAGACCTCTTGCAAGAGCCAGCCACTTCAAACACCTTAACTGTTCTTGCTGGTTGATGCAATAAAGTGAAGGTGTTTTGGTCCATCGCTTCTGCCTGCAGCTCGAGCCCGCAGCCGTGTCCTGAGAGGTGCAAGCTGGTGTTTGCACCAGGGAAGCTGTTAGGAAGAGTAAGAGTGTTAATTAGAAGATGCTGACATTTGTATCCCCATTTCTTTCCCGTAGGGAGCAGAGCCCCACTTTCACCCATGTTTCTTTGCTGGGAGGATAGTGCAGTGCTGGAACAAATCCCAGAGAGGCCATGGGGTTGCTGTCCTCAGAGGTTTTCAAGACTCAGCTGGGTAAAGTCATGGCTGACTTGGTCTAGCATTGGTGATAGTCCTACTCTGAGGAGGACCTTGGACCAGAGACCTCCAGAAACCCCCGCAGCTGACATGTCTGTGGTTTAAGGCTGAGAGCCCTGGGGCTGTTTAGCCTGGAGAAGAGAAGCCTGAGAGGGGATCTTGTGAATGTTTCCAAATCTCTGCAGGGTGGGGGTCAAGCAGAAGGGGCCAGGATCTGCTCAGTGGTGCCCTGGGATAGGATAAGAGGTGATGGTAACAGGGGGAAACCCAGGAAGTTCCAACTCAATATGAGGAAAAACTTCTTCAGTGTGAGAGTGCCAGAGCCTGGCCCAGGCTGCCCAGAGAGGCTGTGGAGTCTCCTTCTCTGGAGACTTTCCAAACCCCCCTGGATCTCTTCCTGTGGGCTGCCCTGGGTGACCCTGCTCTGGCATGGGTTTGGACTCGATGATCTCCAGAGGTGCCTTCCAACCCCTACCATTCTATGATTCTGTGATTCTCTGGTTCTGCACAAAGTCATCACCAGTTTTGTGTGCCTGGAAGAACCTCTGTAAGAGTGACTTTGTTTGGGTGAAAGAAGAGGTAGCTAAGATTATTATCCCACACTCTCTACATGAATTAAAAACATGCATCCTGCAGTAAGAAAAGCCCCATTTTTATTGATGCTGCACAGAGGCAAGTGATTTTGTATCTAGTTTTAGGAGAGCAATATAACTGGCTTTGACAAACTGGCCTAATAATAATAAAAAGGCCCAGCTCCTCATAGTGCAACCTGATAGCAAAACTGGAGTGTGAATTTGTCCCATAAAAATTCATCTACCATGGCTAAAGCCCCGTAAATTGAATTCTGTATTTTGGTTGTTAAATAAAAAAAAATAAATAAATTAAAAAAAAAAGCAACACAACAGCATAATGATGGAAACGTCGCTCAGCTCTTGCAATTGTATCTTGTTAAAACATCACTTAGAGTAATTTACAGGGTTTGATTAAAACATATATTGAAAGGAACAATCATTTCCCATCTCCTTCCTTCTCCTCCCCTCCCTGCCCTCCCCTTGCTCCCCAACCCAGGATGTAAAATATTACACTGAGGCTAGATTTCTTCAAAGAGAAATAATGAGCCCATTACCCTGCACAATAAAACCCTGCCAGCTTTGGTGGTGACTGCATGCTGTACTGTCACCAGCCACGAGCTTTAGGGCTCAGAGGGTCAAAGGATGTGCAAGATGCTTCCCATGGTGACCAGAGAAGTGTTTGGGAAGACGAGAGTAGCAGCAGGGGAGATGCTGCCCCATGCCCAGAGCTTTGCCCCCCCTCCCCTGCCCTGCCACCCTTTGCCCCCAGCATCCACCTGTGCTTATGCCCAAAGACACTGCAGAGAGCACAAGATAGGATGTTTGAAAGCACAAAACCTGGGGAAAAGAAGATAAATTTGTGTTAGAGTGCTTTTAGACATCAGAGTGTGTGTTCCATGTCTGTGCTCAGTTAAGGTCAACTGTATTAGACTGCAGCAAAAATCCACCAAGCTCAGTATCTGCCTTTGACAGCAACTGAGAGGGAGCAAATATAATGATACCTCCTTTGATGCCTGTCCCAAGAGCCAGGAACATACAGCTCATGCACTCCCTGAGCCAGAGGAATGGGTTTTTGTTGAATTTAAAGGCCTTCAGTGGATTATTCTCCTATGAACTTCCTCAGCTGCTTTTTGAAGCCATTTAATATTTCGTATCTGCAGGCTCCTGCAGTGAGAAGTTCCACAGCTGAGCTATGTGATGTGTGAAAAGTGCCTCCTTTTACCTTGTCTGAACCTTTCAATTACTGGTTTCTCTTAATGATCCCAAATTCTTGCATTCGAATAGACCCCAAAGAGTCATTTTCCTACCTACTGTCTTTATACCACACGCCACCTTCTGTGCTTCTCTGTTCTGATTTTCTCTTTCCTGTCCTGAAAGGTCTTAATCCATTCAGATGTTTCTCATTTGGAAGCTGTTTTACACCTTTGATGACTTTTTCTGCTTTCCCCTGGACTTTTTTCATTTCTACTTTATTCTTTTCAAAACAGAAAGACCAGACTTGCCCAGCTTTCAAGATGCAGATAAGCCATGAATTTATGCAGTGGCATAAAGCACTAAAATACATGTTCTCTACTTTGTTCTCTAATAATCCCTGCTGTTGCATTTGCTTGTTTGACCATTTCTGAGTTTTCACAGAGCAATGTGCTACCGCCTCGAGATCCCCGTCCCGCACGCTCAGGGTCCAATACTGAAAATACAGAATTGCTTATTAGCCCATGTGCATTACTTTACATTTATCCATAGTAGGCTCAATCCATCACTTGGTTGCCTGGTCACCCAGTCTCTTGGGTCTTCCTGCAATTCTTTGCAGCCAACTCCTTTCTTTACTGCTCCGAGTTACTCGGTGCTACGGGCACAGAAGGACCCAGAGGCATAAATGCAGCTGTATAATAGAATCATAGAATGGGTTGGAAGGGACCTCTAGAGATCACAGAGTCCAACCCCCCTGCCAGAGCAGAATGACCCAGGGCAGCCCACACAGGAACAGATCCAGGGGGGGCTGGAAAGTCTCCAGAGAAGGAGACTCCACAGCCTCTCTGGGCAGCCTGGGCCAGGCTCTGGCACTCTCACAGTGAAAAAGTTTTCCCTCCTGTTGAGGTGGAACTCCCTATGTTCCAGTTTGTGACCATCACCTCTCATCCTATCCCAGGGCACCACTGAGCAGAGCCTGGTGCCTTCCGCTTGACCCCCACCCTGCAGAGATTTGGAAACATTCACAAGCTCCCCTCTCAGGCTTCTCTTCTCCAGGCTAAACAGCCCCAGGGCTCTCAGCCTCTCCTCACCAGAGAGATGTTCCAGTCCCTTCAGCGTCTTTGTAGCTCTGTTGGACTCTCTCCAGTATTTTCCTGTCCCTCTTGAACTGGGGAGCCCAGCACTGGACACACACTCCAGCTGTGGTCTCACCAGTGCAGAGTGGAGGGGGAGGAGAACCTCCCTGGACCTGCTGGCCACACTCTGCTTTATGCCCCCCAGGAGACCTTTGGCCTTCCTGGCCACACGTATGTACACGTATGTACGAGGCGAGAACACATGGTACACTTACACACATGTCTGTGTGTACGAAAGGATGCAGCTGTCAATCCATATGCCCACCCAGACCAGCACTGCTCAGGATTGCTGCGTGTGGTCCCGTCAGTGAAGTGCTGATGGTCTGTCTTTCTGGCTGCAGCATTCACCAGATTTGGGATCGTGGAAGAATTTTCCCCCTGTGGCACACTGTGAGAAATTGGGAATATGGAGGAAAGTTTGGGCTGCCCGAGGACTTCCTTCACTACCTGTTATTGTTGCCAATTCTACTGCGATGTCCCCAGACCGGGTCAGCCCCAGGACATTAAATGCAGTTCATAATTAATGGAGTCGGGTTGCGTTTGACAGCTGTTGACAGCTCCCAATATATTCTTATTATTCCAGAACTTTAATTCTGTTTGTGTGTTGCCACTGCTTTCCTGCGCTGTGCATTCCTGGGAGATGTGAATTTTATAATAAAACACATAAATTTACAAGAAACCTCTCCAGAAGTAATATTCTATGAATTTTCCATTAGCTGCCAGCAATCTGCAGCAGTGCTATCGGTAGCAGTAAATGAACTCCCCTTTTCACAGCTGCATTGCACTGGAACCAACCAAACATTGCTGGAGCAGCCCACAAATAAGACTGAGCAATGGCTCTGCGAGAGAGCGGGGACGTGGACCAGCAGAATAACAAAGTTTTTCCACTTCGGTGCTATTTCAAGCTTGCAAAAATAAAGATGCAAGCCTTACCTCATACAGGGGGTGGTTTTACTCAGCACTTCCCCCAAGCAGAATTTGCCTTCCGTGTACTTTACGGGATAATTAGGAGTGTTTTGAAGCACTGCCTGAGATCGTTTCTCTCCACTCAGGCTGCCCATCACCTGCTAACACCCACGGCAGCTCGGAGCTCCAACAGGATGAAATGATGGAGTTGGAGGGTTTGAAAGATCAGACAGGCCAAGTGGCCAGGGTCTGGTGGAACAAACCAACCAACCAAAATCTTAGCTAAGCAGTCCTGGGCTCTTAAAAGGCTCCTGTCCTCCAAGAACTGTGAAATGCCTCTGCATGGGGAGAAAGAACCTGGAGGAGTTGCTCGAGGTGGTGGTGTTCTCCTGGGGTGCAGCCACTGTGAGTGACATCCAGAAGGTGCAGAGGTGAGAAAGACCCTGCACTGCAGACTGCTTGGACCTGAGGTTGACTTCAACTGTTGCAGCTACCATCTCAGAGCTGGGTAATTAGCCCTAGCTATTCATCAGAGCTCCCGTTGGGAGTCAAAGAGAGATTCTGGCATCACCAGAGGACACTTTCCTCTTCTCCACCACTGGTCCTGCCTGCACTAGGCTGTTCCACTCCTGAGCCCTGCAACAAATGCAAAGAGAGGAGCCTCTCTCCACATCCACTAACGCCAAACCTGAGCATCATCTTGGAGCACCAGCTTGCTACAAATTTGTTACCAGCATTTGACCAACTTTCTGCGTTAAGAAGGTAGAACTGGCCCTTGTGCGGGCTTTCTGCTGGCACCAGGAGGACAGGCAGTGACTGCAGCAATGTGAGAGTGATGTAGACAAGTGACTGATCTGGGACAAAGCCAGCACAGAGCTAAACTGTGTGGCTCTTTGAGTGAGTTTGATCCAGTGAGGAAATCCTGCAGTGTCTTTCATCATGCAGCTTTAGCATCTTTTGTCTAGCATCCTTTGGCATCTTTTGGCACTAGATCCTCCAAATTCAGCTCTCACCACCAGTCAAATGTGGGCATTGAACTCCATGCTCTAAGGGAAGGGAAAACAAGGGGCAAACAGGCTGTTTGCCCCACTCCTCCCCGAGTTTGCTGCACCCAGGAGCATCCTCCAGGTGAGTGGCCACATCTCCTGTGTTGCGTTGGAGGCAGGTGGGGACCTGGGCTATTTTGGCATCCGTTGAGCAGGGGTGCACTTTACTCCAAGGTGGAGTTGCTGAGCTCCCCAGAAGCTGGAAACACTTTGAAGAGCTGAGCTTTACTCAAGATTGGCTTTTTTCCTTTCTCCCTCTTTTGGAAAGCAGCCGTGGGGACCTTTGGGAGCTTCAAAGACTGATTTTAATCACTTACCTGACTGAAGCAATCTCCTCCTTTAACTCTGATATTTCTTGTCATTAGCCTACTGACCTTCGGGTTTAAGGTAACCATCTGCAAAAGCCCAGCTGGCTTTGTTTAGGCTGGGGCTGGGGCTGCTCCTGCTTTTCCCAGCAAGGGGTTCATTTCTCAGCACTGGTCAACAGGGGTCATGCTCTGCCCTGGAAACCAGGAGGGGCTGGGAGCAGCGGCATCTTCCCCAGCCTCTTCATCCCTCGCTTTATTTGCTATGTTTAATTCTGCTGGATTTAGTGTGGGATTAAAGAGGAGGACGTGTCCCCTCCTCTTGCCAGCATTAGAGATGACATTTTTATTTTTGCACTTATTTACCAGGGACTTGAGTACAATCCTTGCTGCTTCACATGTCAGAAGAGCTGGGTTCTGCGCTGAGTTGTGCTCTCTGTAATCCAGGGCTGGCTCTTGCAGCAACACCTGGAAATCCAGAGGAGCTGGAGCAGCCTGCACCCATCTTATTCTGGGTGCCCTGCAGATGGCAAGGTGGACCCAAACAGCCTAAGGGTCTGAGACAATCCAGAGCAGATGGCCCCCAAAGTTAAACAGCTGATGGGATGGTTACTAGAAAGCACAGGGTTGCACTGCTGCAAACCAGTCCTTCCTGGAGGGTGGGAAGCATGACTGAGAGCTTCTGGGACTCATCGATGTGGCAGGTGGGTCATGACCTTCTGCTCACCAACTGCTTTCTCTTATGTGACTCCAGTCTGTATACGGCCATGGGGCAGGCATAATTTCTGGTTTGTCTCTTTGAGGGGGAGACCATCTGATTTACTGTTTGGCCTTTTATGCTTCTTAGGGCAGAAAGTAGACCATAGTCTTGGTTAGGCACAAATCTGGACCAAAATCCCTCCTCTTTTATTGCACTTGAGAACTGGGGGTGGTACCTCCACCTGCATCTGTATCTAAAAGGGTAAACACTCTGGGCTCCTTTGATAGGAACCCATTGCTGCAAGGACTCAAGCCCTTGGGATCTAAAGCCAATGCCAACTACTTTCTGGATGCAAGTCCCATTTTCTCTGATCATTTCCCATCTATGCCAAGAACTGAACTAGTATGGTGAACGGGATCACCCCCTTGCTGTTCTCCCCAAGGGACAATTCTCTCTCTGAGCTGAAGGAGCCACCAGGCTGGTCTCTGCCCCTCGCTGCTGCTAGGGCCATAGTACCAGGGGGCGGGTGGAGAGAGTGCAGTGAGCAGCTTTGAAACAGGGATGTCAGTCCACCCTGATTTTCTCAGTCTTGAGATCCTCCAAACTATGAATTTTCTGAACATTTGTTTCTCACAGCAGGAGCTATTGTTTCTGACATATTTATCCAGCTCAGTGCTACCTTGAGATATCACTTTTGACAGATAACCTTCTTAAATTAAACATACAAATGTGCCGTACTGAGAAGGAAGATGTGAGCCCTAATGGTTCTGAGGATGATGGAAGAACTTTCCCATTAGCTCCTCCTGAGCTGTTAAATCTTCCTGCTCCTTTATCAGAAAAAGAAGCAGTGGGCCAGCATGATCAAAGGGGTAATGTGGAGAGAGATCACAGGGCTGAGATTTAAGATGAAATGCTATTCAAATTGAGAGGTGGGAGAGGTCAAAAAACTGTACAACATCTGGTGCCAAGTTACAGAAACGGTTGCTGGAGTTTGGTGGATGGACCCAGCAGATCTGTCCAGTTTGTAAGGATTTCACAGAATCACAGGATGGTGGGGATTGGAAGGGACCTCTGAAGATCTCTTCTTTATGCCCCCCAGGAGACCATTGGCCTTTCTGAGCACAAGTGCCCACTGCTGTCCCATGGAGAACTTCTTGTCCATTTATTTCCTAACACCCATGCTAGGAAACTATCCATGTTATTTCCCAACACCTTTCCTTGTGCTTCCCCAGCCTCCTGCTGGTGGCAGCTCTGGGTCCTATAGATGCTCTGGCAGGCACCAGTTACCCTGCCTGCGCACAGGATGTGACCCCAGCTGAGTTCGGAGATGAGATGAAGGAGGTCCCCTGGGTACACCCAAAGAGTCTGGCTTCAATTCATATTACTTACTTGATTTTTTTCCCTAGAACCAAACCCAGCAACCTGGGCACCCTCTCCTTAGCATAAACACGGCTGAAAGAGATGGAGCAGGATGAACCCGCAGCTGGGTCATCCCAAAAAGAAGTGCTGCCTGTTTTTTCTCTTTTAGCTTTGAGATCCTCCCCCAGTCCTCAGCACAGTCGTGTCAGAAGAATGCTGGGATGCTCACAGGCTACTCACTGCCAGGGGGGCAAAGTGGTTCCCTGGGCTGTTAACGCTGTGCTGCTGAACTTGCTGCCCCATGGAGACACCACTGCACCAATGCAAGTCCCTGGGTGTATCTTTCCTTTCCCTCCTCAGCTGCGTTGTGCTTAACCTGTCCTGCAAATACCAATGCTTTGGAGCACAGTCTTCATCATTTGGCTATGTGGTACCTGATTAGGCTTTAAATCTGATCTGTCTTTTGTATCAGTTATGTAATTAAGTAAAAAGTATGTTGCAATGCGACAGCTTCCCACGTGGGTGTTGGAGAGATCTGTGGGCAGAACAGCCCTGCCCTTCAGATCTTTAAAACAGGGTGAAGGAGGTAAACGTGCTACAGTTAACTTCTGATTGGGAATGTACAGGCTTTCCATGGAGAGCTGGATGATATTTATCAGCACAGGTATACACCATAGAACCTTCTGTGCTTTGTCTGAGATGGCTCAGAGGTAACTGAAGGACTCGGTGGGTGTCCTGGTGCCTCATCCCATCTCCCTGTTCCTGCCTGACCAGTCCTTCCCTGGGAAACCCCAGCCCATGTCTGTACCACCCCTGTCTCCTCTGGATCCTCTTTTACATCTTAAACAGCCTGGGAAGGTGGCTTCCTTGAGATGCCAAAACACAACTGCCCCAGGTTGAGGCATGAGTGTACAGCTCTCACAGTCGCCACGAGACCGGGCAGATCCCAGCAGAAATGAAGGCGGGGATGCCCAAGCTCAGCCCCTGCTCCCACCTTCACCCAGGACCATGGCAATGCCACCCCTCTGAAAGTCCAGACCAGAGGGCACCATGAAGGGACAATTTTTCCTAAAGGAAAAATGATTGCTTGACAAAGACTGAACAAAACCTTCTTTCAAGTCAATAAGACGTGTTTAATTTATGAATTTTATTTTAAAATGTATTTACCAGCTGTTCTAAAAGTCAGCTCACACAGCTTCCACTAAATAGGTGCCACCCATTACCCCCCACCTCCATCTGCCCCTCTCAAGGAAAGGAAGATTTCAATCTGATCTTTTTCTCCTAGCTTCTCTCTGCCTTCAAGTTCCTACTATTTTTCTTCCCTTCATCCCATTTTTCTTCCCTCATTGACGAAAACACTTTGACCGATTCCCCACCTCCCTCCTCGAGATGAAATGCCCAGTTCCTTGACACACTGAAATTGCTAATAGTTCTTGCTGCTTCTTTTCCTAAATGGAGTATTTTTGAAGAATTACTTAGCTCAGCTCTCCATCAGCTCCTTTCCTGTGCTGGGCAGACGCACACGCAGTAGCTGTGCAGCACTAAGAGCAGTTCTGTGATACTGTCTCGTCCTGTGTCTATAATTAAGCTAGAGGTTTATGATTCAGTGTCTAGGCTTTGTTTTTTCTTAGTGAACTGTGAGGAACTCTCTGGAGGAAGCATTTTTGCTTTTTGCTCGATTGCTGTTATATATATTCCTCCTGATTTCTCTCCCCACATAATGTCAAGACTGCTCTTTTGAAAAATGGATAATCTATACAGTGAATTTTACAGCCAGGTTCCATTTTTAAAAGTCAAAGATAAAACTCAAGCAGTGGTAAGGAAAAAAAAGAAAAGAAAATAAAAAGGAAAAGGAAAAAAAGTGGGAGAACAAAAGGAGAGAGAGAAGAGAAGGGGGGAAAGAAGCAGGAGCCGCATTGCTGGAGCATTGCCTCGTGTGGCAATACGCTGCAGAAATGAGAGGCAGGGAGAGGAAGGGATGTTTTGGGAGTCTGGAAATAATCGGTCATGTGCAAAACCCAGTCCACTGCAGAAAGGTGCTTTTGCATAGCTCATGGTGTCCCTTCCCTGCCGACCAACTCTGTTCCCTTTTGCAGGGTGAGCTGTCCCTCAGCGGGACAGCCTGTCCCTCTGCAGAGCTGTTTCTCCACTGCTTTTCAACCTTTCCCCATTCCTAGGTCCATAGCAATCTTCCAGCTGAGGTCTGGATCTCACTGGGGCTCTCCTGTTCTTGGCTCACTCTACAGAATATGGCAGTTTTTCAGAATGACAAATGCAGCCTCTGCTCTTCTCAGTGATGTCCAATGATAGGACATGGGGCAAGCTGGAATAGAGGAGGTTCCATGTCATATAATAAGGAGAAACTTTTTCATTGTGAGGGTGACAGAGCCTGGCCCAGGCTGCCCAGAGAGGCTGTGGAGTCTCCTGCTCTGGAGACATTCAAAACCGACCTGGCTCTGTTCCTGTGTGGGCTGCCCTGGGTGACCCTACTCTGGCAGGAGGGTTGGACTCGATGATCTCCAGAGGTCCCTTCCAACCCACACCATTCCATGATTCTATGACAGACACCTCTGCAGTGCTGAGATACCCATCAGGTCTCTCTCTGCCCCCTCCAGCTCCTTGTCTCCAAATCCCTGAGAGATGACAAGGGGCTGCTGCCATATGGGTCTATTGTGTTGTTCCATACCACTCACAGGCTTAAAATTAACTTCAGAAGAAAAAGGAGTAAATAGCAGCAAATATTCAAGAATGCCTTGAAACAGCTATGGCAATTTTGGCCAGAAAAAGGTAGAGAGGATTAAAAAAAAAATAAATTGGAAAAGGTAATCTGGGAATTTCCCAACTGAAACACTTCAGAAACTGCAGCATGTTTCATTAGCAGGCTTTCAGAGAAAAGCCCTTTGTGTCTAAAGAGTTGTGTTTGTTGTTTGGTTTTGTTTGGTTTTTTTTTAATTTCTAGAAAGCTTTCAAATTTAAGAATCATCTTAACTGCAGGAAAAAGTGTCAAAGGACTAAACAGACCCCAAGAAATAGACTGGATTAAACAGAAAGATATTTTTTCTCTAACACTGAGAGAGAAGCTAGTTGGGGGGGGGACAGTGGCACTGGAGAGCTGTCCAGTTTCCCAGTTGATTCATCAAAGGAAAAGTCTTTTATTTGCCCATAGTCTGAAGTGCAGATGAGGAGAGTGAGGTAAGACCACTTGGATGCTGGAAGAATATCAGGAACTGAGACAATGGGAAACTCAGCAATGTTGCAGGGCACAGCGTGAGCACGATGCTGTGCCCCCCACGAAAGGCCAGGCAGTCCCCCAGCCCCTGCAGACACTTGGAACCAGCTCCCAGCAAATTTCTGTGTGGGAGGTAAATGCACCTTTTGTATGATAGTCATGTACTTAGAGTCCTTGCCTGGGATGGGGAAATTGAGCCTCTGCATCCTGGCTTTTAGATAAAGGTACCTAAACCGTGACCAGTATGGAAACAGGCTTTGCAGTTATGTCTAAACATTCAGCCATTTACTATATGCCTTGAATAACTGGGTTTCAGGCTCTTAGTCAAACATTACAAGCCAAATTCCAAGTGCTTGTAATCTTCCGTGCCCGTTTCGCGGCTTCCCAACGATGGTTCCCCTAATTGCAGAGGCTGGGCGTACGAGCCAATCGTGTTTCTGCCAGAATCCACGAGTGGTTCTTCAGGAAAGACAAACAAAAGAACGGGAGGAAAACAATTTTTGCAATTCATTCCCCATGACTGGTTACAAGAGTTGCATGTTAATTGTGGAGGAGCAACGCCAGTGGTACGCTCAACGCTGCGATGGGAGGCAACACGTCTGAGAGGTGATGGGAGACTTCAGGGAGGGGAAGGAGACCAAGTACCAGCAGAGCAGCAGCAAGAATTAAAAATCCTCCTGGGAAATTCAGGGCACTCCCCAGCTGACACCGTGCAACGTGAAACAATTAACTCTACTAAAGCTAAGAGCTGTTTAGACTAATTGGACACCTTGCCAGTGAGCTAGAAAGACTAGCAAAGGAGTGTTCAGCAAATCCCCGGTGTGGCTCATGAATTGTAAAAATGTTGTAGCTAAGAGGATCCTGGCTGGATTGAAAGGGAAGGGACTTGTCTGTTCAATACGTGAACGCAGCAAAGGGCTTGGAGGAGAAGCAGCAGTTGTGTTGGGCGTCCTTCAAACAAGCACAAGCGACTCGGCGGCTGAGCTAAGCGAGAGCATCGTGGTCTGAAGGGAAGAAAGCGCTCGAATATCGACGTTTTCTCTAGGCTGATCTCATTTAGGAAGACTCGGGACTTAAAATTCAAGCCAGAAGTAAACACATGCAGCAGTAAAGCTAGCTTGGAAACCTGACAGCAGCTGGGAGCTGGGAGAGCACAAGGCAGAGCCCCTGAAATCACAAACCACCGAGAAACACGGAGAGGAGTGAGCAGTGGGGATGATTTTCACTCATCTCCAGCCACAAAGGAGCTGCCCTTGGCCTCTCCAGGCTGTGCTGCTGATGCCAGCCCTGGTGAGCCTGTCCTCATCCCCCTGCCCACGGGTGATCCTGCTCTTTGGATGTGCATCTGGGTCTGAGCAAGGCAGGTAACACCTGGAAAGTAGTTTTTCTGTTGTGTTTCTTTGTGTTTTGAACTGGAAATACTGAAGAAGAAAATTGATGCATGCCACTAGTGTGGCTGGCAAGAGGCTCTTGCTGGGGAGGCTCACTTTGCTTTTGTTGCTGTTTGCTTGTTTGTTTGTTGGTTTTCTTACTCTCACAGGAAAGACAAAACAGAAATATGTTCAAGCCCAAATGAAACATTTTGCCTTTGCAGTCAATTTTAATACAGCTGGAGGGATTTGTTTGTTTTGGCTTTCCCCCTTTGTTTGCTTTTGGTCTTAATGGCTATTTCCAAAGAAAAGATGCCTTCAGGAGAAACACACAGAAAAAGTTTGAAAGCCATCAGTGGAGGCTCTCAAGGTGCTTGTGGTCCGTGATTGGTGCCTGACTCAGGATGAAGTGGTGGGAGAGCCCAGTGTCCATCTGTATGGACAGAGCACAGGATGGACACTGCTCCACCAGCCAGCAGCCAGATTTGCTCTCCTCCTGCTGTGTCAGATGCTTCTACACTTTCCACCTGGTGTGTTCAGTCTCTCATGGGACTGTGAAAGCCAATATTCATCTAACCCTTTGCTTTTGGAGGTGGTTCCTAAATGGGGAATGTGAGACCTCACCTTTACCAAGGAGAACGTGAGTCAGGCTTGGAGACCCTTACTGTTCCTGGGATTGACCTGCCTAAATCCTTGGCTTCTCCAAGACTTCCCTGGGCAAGCAGTGACTTTCCCCTCCTGTAGGCAAGGTCTGACTAAAGGTATCATCACTTGCAGCCCTGTGTTTTTTCTGACCTCTTAAGAGACTGATTTAGCAGCTTAATGTTGGCTCTGCAGTTCACAGCACAGAAATACTTTTCATTATGGATTTCCACCACCTAGGGAGCTGGTTTTCTCAGCAGCTCAAACCGGGGCAGGACTGAAGTACATTCCCCTTCCTAGCTTGGAGTAGTTCTTCCAGACAGAGGTGGTGTGGAACTGCAGGAATCCAAAATATGATCCCTATAATAGAATAATCTGTTGAGAGCAATTTATGTCAGTCTACGTCTGGACCATGAACCAAGCTAGAATGAAAATACGATCTCTTACGGGCTTTGTTATCTGCATTGCCTCCAGCAGGTCTAAACTGAAAGCTGGTCTCCTGAGTTTGGAGCAGACCTCAGCTAGTGGACCGTGTACATATGAATCGTGCTGTCTTGGGTGACACACATGAACCACCCACCCTGCCTTGAAATCACAAGACCATGGACACTTGTGACAACATGTGAAGGAATTTGGACATCCCTCGTGGCCACAGCCCCTGCCAGGTGGGTGTCCTGGACTCTGGAGGGACGGGGTTGGGGATGGGTTGAAATGAGAGTTCCTGGGTGGGTGGAAAGGACTTGGGCTTCAGCTTCTGACACTGGAAGTCCCACACTCATTATGCAAAACAGTCGAGAGCTGTAATGTTCTCAAATCTCATTATGTCACCTACAGGAGATGCAGCCATTTTTTACATGCCCTTTGAATAAATAGAGGTTTTCATGGCAGCCTCCAGGAACCTTAATTTTTCACCCATCCTAATAACCATAAACCAGAGACAGGCAAGTAATAAAATGTCAAAATCTATGTGTTTTAAAATCTGAGAGAGCTCTCAAATGTCACTGAAATGTGGAATGAGAATAGGAGGTGGGAGATCTTGTAGCTGAGCTGTTACTGTATGGGCTCATGCCTGCAGCGGTGGCTGGGCAGTCATCTTTCCATGTCCCTTCTCTTTTGGCCAGGCTTTGTGGGACCATTTGAAAATGGTGATGGAGGTAGCAGATGAGGTGCTTTGATGCTAAACGAGTAGTTCCCTTTCTGGGAGAAATGAGATAAAGTGAGGCTGCATTTTCTTTGCTGTATCAATCCCAGTTTAACCCAGGCTCCATGGGAGCTCCTGATGGACACAAGGATTGTGTGAGCATCTTGTCCCTCTGGTCTGTAGGCCTCCTCATGAGCTTTGTGTGCTGCACTGGCCCAGGCAAATGTGGCTGTCCTAATAATGCTGATATTTTTTGGGTTTTAATGCAGCTCATCAGTTGATAGCTGCACAGAACATACAAGATAACACAGGAGGTCCTGGATTTCTCTCCACCCCCTTCTCCCATCAAAATTGTATCTAAAAATGCCCATCATGGTGATTACCGGAGCAGAAGTGGGGAACAGTTTTCTCATCTGGTACAAATCCTTCATATTCAAAAAGAAACCAAAACCAAAACCAAAACCAACAAAAAATGTATCCTCATGTCAAATTGGGATGAAAAGTCAAGATCTCTGTGTTTCCTCTTCCTTTTCTTCCTTTTCAGGCAAGAAAAAAAAAATATATATTTTTTTTTAAATTTTATTTTTTTAAAACCATGCATTTTCGCACAGCAAGATACAGTTATGGGAGTCATATGTCCCATATGCACAAACTTCAGGTGAAGATGATATCTGACTTTTCTTCTCTCTTTGCCTGTTGGTTAGTCCAAGATTAATCATGTTTTGAAACTAAAGCCTTTCTCAACTCAGAGGCAAAAAAAATGCCTGAAAATCAAAACAGAAATTTTTCACAATGCCTAAAGTTTTCTCCAAAATTATTTTTCCTGGGTTTTTGTTTGGTTTTGGTTTTTTTTTCTGAGACTCATCAAAACTAATCTTCCTTTATGGTGGGTTGTTCAGTCTGAAACCGTAGCTTGTGAAAACTTCATGACAAGACTCTAGTGACACAAGGCACAAAAAGTGACCCTCACTGCCTCCAGACGTATGAGAACATCCCCTCACTGCCTCCAGACATGAGAATAACCCCTCACTGCCTCCAGACACGAGAACATCCCCTCACTGCCTCCAGACGTATAAGAACACCCCATCACCTCTACTGGGGAAAAAAGCTGTTAAAGAACAGGAATTAGGCAACTGTTCTAAAAGTTATTTCAGTATCACACACCTTGCACGTGAGTTTTCAAACTCTACCTCCCTCTGACAGGATAAGGGCGCCCAGATTAAGGGGAGGTTGGCTGGGTGAATACTTCAGGCTTTAAGCTAAAACCCCCTTGGAGCTCTTCTAGAAAGCTGAGAGGATGGCACCAGGTCTCTGCTCACTGCTTCATGTTTCCTGCTGGGACCCTCTGGCTGAGGGCTGTGTGCCGAGGCAAGGCAGGGCTGTGATGCTGTCAGACCCCTCTGCTTTAGTGATGCAGATGGGGGTGGTGGAGGATCCTGCTTAATACTGGAGGAGAGGGAACAGTAAGACAGGGTTCTGCAGAGGTTTGCACCCTGCTCCCAGGTCGGGGATTCAGCAAGTGTGTCCCTGCATGTTCACCCACATGGTGCCAGGTTTACCCACACTGCTCAGTAAGTTGGACACACGCCTGATGCTGAGATCTGGGAGAGAGCCCTGGAGTCTGCCCTGACCTACTTTGCAGTCCTGGACTTGAAAGAACCAGCCAGGACCTCAGTGCCAAACACAAACCAGGGCAGACGGCTTCAGCAGCTTTGGTGGTGATGCTCAAGTGAAAACAGAATGAGGAGAAGTTACCCCAAAGAGAAATAAAACAAAATAAACCTGTCAGAAGGACATGGCTGTTTTGCACAAAGCCTTCTGGTTTTACTATTCAGGGAAGCCCTCTTCTATAAATATCCAATAAATAAGTTAAAGGCTAAATAAAACAGCCCATATACTTTAGAGTTGAGCCCAACAACTACCAGGAATCCTAAATGAGTGAACATTTTCAAAGGGATAAATCTGCTTGGTGTCAATTTATGTTAATGTTTTACATGATTGAATCTGTTAGAGCAAATAGCCAGTAATAAGAATGCAGATAAACCCTGAACTAATTGCATTAAAAGGCTACATGTCTATTAGGGCTCTGTCTTTCCTGCATTTGCCACCACTGAGATTGTTGGGATAAAGCCCACAGCCTACAGAAGATCCCCTTGTAGTCACAAGGTGTCTTGGTGGTTTGGGATCAAGGCTCAGCACCAGAGCTGGAGGAGATTCAGTGTCTCCTGCTGCATTTTGCATGTCCCTGTGCAATTTCTGTTTCCAGTTGGTGGTGGAGATGAGGATGGGGTTCTGCCTAGCCCTGGAGAAAGCTTGGTAAAACATGGAGAGGCAGGAGGGGTTCTCCTCTAGCAGACAGCGCTAAGTGCTCAGATGACAACCTCTGGCCAAAATGCAGTGCTGAGGAGTGACTGCAAAACAGGACAGAGAGACAACCCATGTGTGGTCCTGATTCTTCCCTTGCTGTATACAAGTGTCAGGGACAACCAGGAGCAAAATTGTTGGTTCAAAAGGACTCAGCTGCGAAAGGCACCAGGAAGCCCAGTGGAGCTACCAAAGACACAGACTCACTCATCTTCTCATCTGTATGGTTTAATGGGCTGACACTGCTTTAGCATAGTGTCCTCTCTGATATACCAGAAGCCCTCTGTGGGAAAGAGATCCTGGGAGACTGCAAGAGACTCTCTAGCGCTGGGATACAACTGGCTTCTCACCCAGATAAAAATGTCTGCAGGGTCAGGGTATCTCAGAACCATCAGCAGGCTTACCCCAAAGCCATCCCCAGGAGCTAGAGTACCAGCCATGGCAGTTCAGAGATGCTCTGCAGAGGCTCTGTGCCTGGTGCCTGCAGCAGCAGAGCCACTCACAGCCAAACGGCAGCCTCACCCCCCGCACTGCCTTCATCCCCAGCATCCCTGGCAGCACTCACGGTCCCACCAGCCTGTGGGGTCAGGGCTTCAAGTTCCCTTCAAACAAAGCAAGTGACGGGAGCTTGACAGCGACATGTATTCATGCCAGCCTTGATCAGAGTCGGACTCTGATTATATATATATATATATACAAGATTTCCCAGGTGACATTCCCGTGACACTGTTCTTCTCGTGAGCCCACTGCAGATGGGCCGCTGCAGGAATAGTGCTTACTCAGTCCAGAGATGCTCCCATGTCACTCTGCGACTTAGCAATGTACATAAACATATTTTACATGTAAACTGGGCAATTAAGAAGGCAAATGTTTTAAAATACGAGGATTTATTGGCATAAAATTTGCCATCTATCAACACTGCATAAATAGTTTTACATAAAAAGCCATCTGGAAACAGGTTGTTTATCATATTTATTCAGTTACAACTTGCTGGTTTAGAGTCTGTGCCTAGCTCATTAACTGTCAAGACAGTTTGACGTTGCTGATGAGAGGTGGATGTATTTGAAATTCTGCACGATGCATGAATATTAACTTGGGCTTTTAGGCAGCTGCACTATTTCAGACAGCTTGGACATGCTCTGCACTGGAATTCCTCTGTCAGAAGAAAGCCAGCTGTGAAGCTGCTCTTTGCTTTAGACTGGGACTGGCTGGAAGCCTTAGGGTCAGGTCTAGAAAGGTATCTGACCCTCTCAATTTGAGCAGAAGGGTCCGGGTTGTGGCAGTGACAGTGTTAACGGGTTTATCCATCAGGTAAGAACATGCACAGCCTCACGTTGTTTGCAGACAGCATATGCTTCATCCTTTGAAGAGGTGCTAGAGTTGTCCTCCTGGGCTTTGTGCTCCACAGGAAAAACCACTGGCTGCAAACGTCTCCTCTGCCTGCTGCAGACCACAGGCAGCAGTTCAGGAGTCGCAGTATCAAGCCAACAGCCACTGGCTTTTGCTGACATTTGCTGTCTCCCTTGGTTTCAGTAATTAGATCCTCTGTTTTCAAATGTCAGATCTCACGAGGTGATGCTATTGTGTTTAGCACTGTGCCCTTCTACTGATTCCAAAACACTTTGCAGAATTACTATAAATAATCCAATAACAAGAGCCAAATAAGCGGCTACAGCAGAAGGGAGAGGAAGTTAATGCATCTCAGCGTTGCTTGGAAATGAGGGGAGAAGCTTCAGAAGTGCTGTCTGCCAGAGCAGAGCTGCAGGGGAGATGACCATCCCTTCCATAAAGCAGGGTAAAGGGGGAGAAGGGAGGGTCAGCTGCTGAAGGTGACAGGGTACGGTGACTTCTGCTCTGTGGCTCAGGCAGATCTGTAAAGGGGGAGGGTGGTTCAGCCAGAAGCCAGCATGATGGTCACTCTAGGTGCTTCTGTCCTTGGCCAAGATTTTAAATCTTAGTCCTGATTCCTCTGTAAAATGAGGTGAGACTGGGATCTTCTGACAGCTCTTTGTTTGACTCAGATGTTGGCTTCATGCTCCAGGCTAAAACTACTTGGGCTTCATCCTGAGTACTTGCCTGGTGCCTGTCTATACTGACTGAGACAACCACCGGAGTTTGTTCCTCTAGTCCTAACACAGGTATCACTTTCTAAATTGAGGTAAGACAAATCCAGTACAGCAGAGGCTGCCTCTAACCCTTCAAAATTCACAAGCCCCAAATTATTTGGATCTCAGGGTGCTGCCAGCTGCCAGCATCTCCATGGGCCATAATGTCCTGTTGTCACCTGGCTTGCCACGGCAAGCAGATGGCACCGTGATGAGCCTGTGCATCACCTGTAGGCCACTTCTGAAAGCCTCCTGAGCCAGCTGGGGAACAAGGGGCATGCAGTGCCATGGACAATGCTTTATGAGATGGCAGAAAACATCACAGAAAAATGCTCTGTCTGGTGTCTGGGCTGTTTATTCCTCTGGCAGAGAAGCTCTGCTTACTTCACAGAGGCCAGAACCAGTGATAGGAATTTTGGTGCACGTGGGAAGGTGTCAGCAACAGGACATGGTCTTTCAGCTAGCAAAGGTGCAGCTTTTTGACCTGGGGAAGTGCATTTATTACAATCACTGTACTCTATGAGAGATGCTGGAACGTGCAGCTGCTTTGACAGAGACAGATGCCCACCACCTCCCAGCACTGATGCTCTCTGCTCTCCTGTCTCAAGTTGGAAGCAAATAAGACTTCCACCTTTGCAAAGTGGTTTGAGACATGAACCACAAAATAAGAGAGGTATCACAGATCCCTATTCCTTAAACAGGCTTCTCAAGAAGAACTTCAGGATGTTATTGGGCTGTTTTTTTGCTTCTCCCCTTTATAGAGGCAGAATCGCAGAATCACAGAACTTTAGGGGTTGGAAGGGACCTTGAAAGATCATCTAGTCCAACCCCTCTGCTAGAGCAGAATCACCTAGAGCAGGTCACAAATAATAACTTTCAGCAGTTCAACCCCAGCATATACCAACCTGAGGACTGCCTAATGACAGGTCACAATTCATTGCAGATCTGCCATTGATGTTCTTTGTTGTTCTTTCTTTGAAGTGAGGTAAAAAGGAATATTAAAATATGGGCTCGCAGATCTTTCCAAAGTGAGATGCTATTTACATGCATCGTGCTGGTGAAAGAATGGCTCGTGTTTTTTCAATAGGGCAAATGACACAAGAACACCTCACACAGCCTAATACATTTGAACACTTTACGATGAGGAAGGATAATTGTTATGGTTGACACCACCTTCCCTGGTGGCATCTGCCCTGCCTCTGCTTGGCTCTGGCTCCCAGGGAGGATGGAACTGCATCGAGAAGCTGGGAGAGATGCTTGGTGAGACAGGCCATTTAGCAGCAGCCTCCAGCATCGGGCTGCAGTCACGCACACTAATTAGCAATAACATCCTTGTGCAGTTCATTCCAGCTCCACGGCAGAAAGTCCCAGGACTGATCCCAGGTAAAGAAAATGGCTTTATCTATTAAGCTGCTCCTGTTGTTATTAATCATGTAACAACTCTATCTAGGCACTTTATGGCTGTCACTGCATCACACCGCACACGGGGCTGGGCTTGAATACAAATCCCTGCATTTCTGTGGCACAGCCCAGCCCCTGGAGGAAAGGGAGCTTGTCCATCAGCAGCAGGTTACCCAGAGAGGTGGTGGAAGCCCCATCCTTGGAAGTATTAAAGACCAGGCTGGATGGGGCTGTGAGCAACCTGCTCTAGTGGGAGATGTCCCTGCCCATGGCAGGGGGGTTGGAACTGGATGGTCTTTAAGGTCCCTTCCAACCCTGACAATTCTATGATTCTATGATTCTAGTAGGAGGAGATGTGACTCTGCTGTACAAACAAGCTCTCGTGGTGCTGACGGGCAGAAGGCCAGTGGGATAACAGACATCTCACAAATGTTAACTATTGCCTCCTTGCAGGCAGCTCTGAGAAGGGCTGTCTAAGTGGCTTTTGCTTGGCCAGATTCCCAAATCCCTGAAGACTTTAGGAATGTTGCTCTGTTTTCACTGCTTGTCTTCAAACAATACAGCAGTCTCAGGTTGGTGGCCTGTAAAACACAAGGGGTGCAGATGCCAGGTTAGAGAGAAGGCTGGGGAGAGGCTGCAGGGCTTTGTCTGCCTTCTTAAATGCCTAGAGATTAAACTCTTCTTGTTTCAGAGCAGCAGCAAACATCTAACAATAAAACACTGGGAAACAATTAAGTAATTGCAAACATCTAACAATAAAACATTGGGAAACAATTAAGTAATTCCCCCTCAAGAGCACTGGAGTCCTGTATGTCACAGCAGTAGCAGCACTGCTGTTACCAGTCTGAGGATATAAACCACGCTGGTCTAAGGACATAAACAAACCTCTCAAAGACAGGCTGTTGCTGAGTCCTTAAATACCCTCACTGGGTGAAAAATCATGAGCATCCTTCACTTTACTTTTGCACAGAGAGGCAGAGGCAAGAGTTAGAAGTGATTGTGGATTTTTAGTGTCCACATCAACTTTCCTGGAAGTTCCTGATCTCCCTGCGCAGAGGCCAGCTAACAGAGCAAATGGATTGTGAACCCATTCAGTGCTTAGAGCTCAGCAGTTAAGTAGTTTGAGCTCCTCAAAAAAAAGATAGACATCTAACGGGCACATTAATTGCTGACGGTGGGAGCCTTCCCTTTAAATACTTTTTGTTGGTGTCTCCTGCAGAGCAGACCTCCCCAGTTCCCCACGTCTCATCTCCCCAGGGTGCTTCTGTTTCTTGCTTATCAATGTTCAGCAACACAGAACGCAGCCTATGGCATTTGCACAAAGACAACAAAAGGGCTCAGCAGGTTGCTTCTGTTTTAGCCACATACCTCCCTCAGACTTGGGTCAGCCAACAGACCCACGTCTCCCTGGGGCGCTGAGATGTGGAGAAGCTGTTTACTTCTCTAATGCGATGTGAAACCACCAAGCCTACCTTCTCTTACCAAGCTCCTATAGCTAATAAAGGGCAAGAAGGCAAAAGCGCATGTATTAATGCAGCAGGCTGACAAACACAGCTGCTGACAGAAGTGGAATAGAAGAAATCATCAAGGGAGCAGAATAATAACCTAGCTGGGAGGTGATAATAAAAGCCTGATAGCATTCATACAGGTCTATATAATGTATTTATCACCGGCCTTTGCCCTCCCTGGGTGTTGGTAACAGGGGACAAATAGCATTCTGATTTTGGAAGAGTGCATGGCTATATAAACCACGGGGGCTGGCTCCTAAAGCAAGGAATATCTCATATCTCATCCACTTCCTTCAGCACAGCCCTCTGGCCACCATGAGCTGGTGACAGGGAAATCACAATATGCAGTGGGGATAGTGGGACCTTATCCCAGACAGGTCAGCACCACCATGACTCTGCCCAGAATTCAATGCAAACATCAGCCGCTGAAGAGACCCAGAATTTCTAGGAGACCTCTGTTTTTTCTGTGTCTTTATGAACCTTTATTCAGGCTTTCCATGGTGACAGAGGCTCTGGAAGCCACCTGAGATAGTGTCTCTGCAGCATCACCTGAGCTGTAACCATAGCAAATCTCAAGCGTGAGCAGATTCTAATATAGGTTTTCTTGGGCAGGGGTTCTGAGTGCTCCAGATAAGTAAATATCCCAACACTGAGGTCCTTAACCAGACTGATGCTCAGAGCAGCCCCCAGTTAAACTCTTCCTTCAGGTTACACCAGTGGGCTGCAGGACATGGCGGGACTGACAGAGCAGCTCTGTGTACAGCCCAGGGAGAGGCAGACAGCACAGCACTTTAATCACTCAGAGCAAATTTATAATTCAATACCAGGATTAATAACATATATCACATTTAAAGTCCCTAATGTGTGTGGCTAGGAATATTAGCAGATGAATATGAAATCAGTGCCATAGCAGCAGGCACAAATTACTCAGAGACTGTCCTTCCCTGCAACAAGAAGCAGAATAACGTGCTTTTGGTGGGCTTAGGGTAAGAATATGGAGGACCCACAAATCTGTAAGCCAGCCCGCATCCAGCACAAAGCAACTGAGTTCTACAGGGTTCAGCTGAAAGGGTTGTGAAAGCCTGGAACAGGCTGCCCAGGGAGGTGGTGGAATCACCATCCCTGGCTGTATTTAAAAGCCATCTAGATCTGGTGCTCAAGGATATGGAGTAGTAGTGGCCCTGGTAGTGTTAGATAATGGTTGGACTTGATGATCTTCAAGATTTTTCCAACCATAGTAATTCTGTAACAGGAGTAATGATTTTCAGGCACTACAGGGATCCCCGTGAAACCCAGACCTCCCAGCAGCACACCCCAGGGAGGCAATTCTCATATTTCACCCAGAAGGAAACTCAGCAATGGGGAGAGACCATGCCTTTTTCTGGGCTCATCAGAACTAGTGTCCAAATGATGAGTTTGATGGTGTGGACCCCCAGGTTGTCAAGGGAGTCCTCAGCCCCAGTGCTAGGTGCTGTATGCTTCCAAATGAACCTCCTCACCTGGAGATAGCTCAAGGATTTCTAGCATAGAAGCACACCCTGAAATACACACCTCCATCCTTCACTGCTTTACCTGCCTGCTTTTTGTTTTATGCATCCAGAAATTCAGGCTGCCCCAGCAGCAGTGCAACCTCACAGCCTCTCCGTTGAGCTTTGGGATGTCAAGATAGGCAAAGGCTTGGCCCAAATGCTAGTTCATGCCCAGGAGCACGGCAGGAAGGAGATTTTCCCTCCTGAGCATCTTGCAGAGTCAGAAGTGTTTTGCACATTGAGGTTGGTGTCAGAGCAGGTCTCGTACTCTTGGCTGCAACACTGCATTGAATTCCTAGGGAAAAAAAAAAAAAATCAGGACAACCCCTGAAAGCAAAGTGCAAAAAGAGCCTGAAAAGATCGAAAGCTGCCAGCGTAATCCTCTGATGACCCCTCTCCCCTGGCTGCAGGAGGGCAGACGTGTCAGTTCACATTGCTAAGGCTGGTACATCCCTGCCTGGCTGCTGGGCTGGGGCACCCACCGTTCATCCAGGCAAAAGGACCCAGGCTCAGAGCCCCTGCCGAGTGCAGCCACGTGGGCGTTGTGTGGGCACGCAGAATGGCACGCAGAACAGCACGCAGGACTGCTGCTTTGCACAACAGCCAAAAGCTCCAAAGCTTTCTGGCTGCTCTCTTGTAAAGCTGCATTCAGGAGGGCTGCTGGGACCTCCCCTGAAGCTGGCACTACTGCGGGGCATGGGTGTAAGGAGCTGCGGGGCACAGCAGCACTTTCCAGCTGCCAGAGATCTATGGAGCCCCATAACAAGTGCAGTGACACAATGCTGGGGTGGCAGAGTCAGAGACCAGCCTTCTACAGCTGGTTTCAAGGGGAAGGTCCAGAAAATAGCAGCTGGAAAGCTCAGGTACATCTGCAGCATCCATCCATCTGTGAGTGACTTACAGGGAGGAGCTGTAAGATTACTCAGCAGACCTGGCAGCGTAGCAATGGTTGCAGGCTTGTAAACCTGTTTTCTTGCTCCAACAAACCTTCATTTTTTTCGCTCCACTCACTAAAGAGGATAAAGGATGTTTGGTTAAGGTATTATATACGCCGTAGTAAACATCAGACACAGTATGTCAGCAATTCTCTGCCGTAGTGTAAGAATGACCGTATGTGTCTGCCTAATGATGGCTTGTAGATACTTAGGTAGAGACTAAAAGAAACCAGGGAAGCATGAAGTGATCTGTCTTCTCAAAACCCTGCTTCACCTCTGGCAATCTGCAAGGCAGGAGCTGTCAGAGGCTGCATTTGGCCTGCAGGTTTGATGGGCACTGGTGGCTTCACAGAGTCACAGAATGGTAGAGGTTGGAAGGGATCTCTGGAGATCACTGAGTCCAACCCCCCTGCCAGAGCAGGGTCACCCAGGGCAGCCCACACAGGAACAGAGCCAGGGGGGGCTGGAAACTCTTCAGAGAAGGAGACTCCACAGCCTCTCTGGGCAGCCTGGGCCAGGCTCTGGCACTCTCACAGTGAAAAAGTTTTTCCTTATGTTTCTGTGGAATCTCTTATGCTTCAGCTTACACCCGCTGCCCCTCGTCCTGACATTGGACAGGGCTTCCCTGCTTCTCATCACTCACAGGACTTGTTTATGCCCATGACAAGGAGTTGAATTAGGTAGTGCAAGAAAAAGTACTTCTGTCTATAGCACTGGACTCCACACCTTAGACTGCTGTGAGATGATTCTGCAAAGATATGTCACGGGGGGTAATCAGAGACTCCAAACTTCAGCCGTATAATCACAGTTCCCAGAGAAAGATGAGAAAGAGTCAACGAGTGGAAATATCTGTGTTTATATGAACCTGAGGAGGATGCAATTAGGCACTGACAGGACATAAAGGATTATCACTGGCTTTTCCAAGTGAGTGGAACAGGACCACTTTCTCAGTGATGCCAATTCTTCCTGTGCTAGGCTAAATATCACAGAGATTCCTTCCCTAACTTGGAATAATGACCACGGGCATCCGCACCTCTGCTGTACATAACACCTTGTGTAGGCTGAGAGCAGCATCTGGCTGTGCCTTTGAAAGGTGACATGTTTGCAAGTGCAGGCAAGGGAGAGCAGCAAAGCCTGGTGCTGATGAGAGGCAGGAAGGGAAATAGCCGTGTCTAGCAGGGATCCTGATTAACAGCTGTCCCCAGGCTGAAATACCGAACATTAGAGTTCAGCAGGTTGTCTGCTGTTGCAGAGTTAAAAGGCACTGAAACAATATGGAATGAGAAGGAGATTTATTTCTTGATGACATCTGGTTACCTGCTGCCACTCTGGAGGAAAGGAAGCAATTGCAGGAGCTGGGGAGGTTCTGGTGATCCCAGGGATTCTAGACATGGACACACTCCTTGAAAGGCACATGGGAAGAGAGGCACAAAGGAAAGAAGTCACCAATAAAAATAACTTTATCCTTCTTTCCTAACACCCATTCCAGTGTCTCTCTGCTGCTTTAATAGTAGTCTGTGAAAACCAGAGCTGTCTGAGCTTACTGTTAAGAGCAATCTACTCATCTGCACATCTCCCCTCATCAAGGGCTTCACCACATACTTTGACTCCTCCCACCCCTTCTAATGGTTCCCACAAATGTATTCAGGCCCTACAGATCTTCACAGAATGCTGCCTTTGACTGATCATTGCAGGAATTCAGCATTTGGGCTCCACAACCAGCTGCAGAAGAAGCTGCCTTCACTGACAAACTGAACAAAATCCAGGCACAGATTTAGCAACTTTTTAGTTGGTTGGTCTGGTTTTGGTTTGTTTTTTTTTATTTTCACAGGACCTGTGTGATTTTATCCATCTCAGATGGCAATGCTGCCACTAGGCAGTAAGAGGGGCCTGTGTGTCTGCCAGCTTAGCCTGTGTATAGATGAGATAAATCAGTATATGCTCAGTGCGTCACAGCCTTACCCTGCTGCAGTTTAATGTCTCAAAGGGACATCGAGGTCATCTAGTCTGACCTTCACACCACAGACTTCCTTGTGTTCCCATTTGAACTAGGCTGTACCTGTAATAAAACCATCCAGATATCATTTTTCATGTTATGCGATGAAGAATCCTTCATTCATTGCTTAAACAAGGTTGTCCAACAAACACACATATACCTTATTTGTAGTCTGAATACATTTATCCTGTGGTTTTAGTTTTAGATCGTACTCTAGTATTAAATTTCTCTACCTTATTTGGTCACTTTGGGATCACTCATCCTTCACCTTCTCTTAGCTAAGTTTATCTGATTGAACTTCTAGAGTTACTCACCACCCTGACTTGATCTCATTATCTAATCTTTCCTCTGGTGCATCTCCAAATGTCTCCTCCAATTTAGGAGCATCCTTCTTAAACTGTGGCTATTATTGAACGCTGTCTGGCACATTGTTGTGGACCTTCACACCAAGTGCTGATTACCCTCGTGCCTTCCATGTCTTGCTGCTTCCCAGGACAGTTGTGTCTCCACTATGGCTACGGCCTTTACTCCAGTGGGAATGACTTCACATCCACCCTTGTTACAATGCATATTGTTTGCTTAAGCCATTTCCCAAATAAACCAGGCTGCTTTACAACGGCAATGAGACCTCTCCACCATCTCCCCAGGTCTTTCTGCCACCTGAAGCTTTATCTGTGGCTATTTTACTTTTTTTTTTCTGTGTCTTCAGTACAAATATTAAATACCACAAAGTCCTTGTACCAGTCCTTGTAGGACCTCGTTACAGCACCCTTCTGAACATCAACATGGACTTATGGCTTGCAAATGACATGTGGAGATTCATCGCCTGGAAAGTTTTCCATCTAGTTACCTTGAGCCCATAACAGTGTCATTCCTTAATTGAAATTAACCTTATGATATCAGGGAAAAGAATCTTATGATATCAAAGAAAACATTATCCTGTCATCAGGGTGTTTAGGACGACAGACAAGCAACAGACAACCCCTTTGCAAAGCCTCTGTGTATGATGACTGAATTACTGATTAAGCTTGTAATGAATAGAGAAGCACTGAAGCAACTGCAGGAAAAAAATATTTGAGAATAGCTGAAGTGCACCTTGCCATTTCAAAGCCCTTAAAGGAATGTGCAGCTATGCAAGAGTTGGGAAGGTGAGTTTGTGTTCTCCATCCTCTTCTCGGTTGCCTGCAAAAAGACACGACTGTCATCTGTGTAGCTGCTGCTGCTGCTCTTGGTGCTTCCAGCCCACGGCATTTGTCTGATTTTTGCTGCCAAAATACTTGGGGCTGTGCAATCCACACAGGTAAATGGCTTCTGACAGGCGAGGAGCAAAGTGCTGATGTGGGTAGAGCGCTGCCCAGCCCAGCCCAGCTTGCCTTTCTGTCAGCGCATTCAGCTTGGGAAAGAGCCAGCAGATGAGAGCATCCCTCCTGCCTAAGTACAAGGCTGTGGTGAGAAAGCACTTTGCTCTGCTCTGTGTCCTGGACTGCAGGATGAAATTGGCCCAGAGTATTTCAAGTTCATGCCTAGGCTGGCTATCTCTTGTTCTCCCCTTGTGAAATGGTCTTTTTATGTTCCCTATGAGCAACACCACAATTTGCATCTGATTGAGCTGCAGTTAACAGGACCATCCCCAAATATTTCCTTTGTAACTGCACTTGAAAATTTAAAATATATTCACTGAAGCTGCATGATTAGAAAAATGGGGGGGGGGGGGGTCATCTGTCTTCATATAACCATCCTTAGCACCATCCATGGCAGCCTGACTCACCTCTCAACCAGGGCACAGCCCCAGGCAAGAGCTCAGCCATTAACCAGGGTCTGCCTGGTACCCCAGTGCCAACCAAACCTGCCCCAGCTTCCCCTGATCACAGAGCAGCCTCAAAAGGGCTTGGGCATGCAGCTACTTGTGACGGACCTCCTGAGCTTGCACTGACCTCCTGGGCTCCCTCAGCATTCCAAGACTCAGTTGCAGCTCCACGTCATGATGGTCCCAGTGACAGCGAGACACATTCATTGCCTCTTTCAGCTGTCCTCTGTCCTAGCTGAGGTCCCTCTGCTCAGCCCCAACGTGCACTGCCGTACACTGCTCTCACAGATGCCTTGGATTTCATGACAGTAACTTCCCAGTGATCGAGACTTATGAATTATAAAACATCCACTTCAGCTTCCTCAGTGAAAGCCTAATTTATTGAACAAAAAGTGTTTTAAGGCATGAGAAACATCAGGCAGTGTGTTCCCAGGCTGCTCTCTCCTCTCCGCACTGCGATGATGCTCAGCACTGCCCGCAGAGCAATCCTTGCTGGCATCCAGGTGCAGGATCACAGGGCCAGCTTTGCCTTTCCAGATGACCCCAGGCACTTCTCATTATCCTGGCATGAGGCAGGATCCCTCGGAGCAGGGGTGCACGTGTGCTGCAACTCATTAACCTTCTGCATGCTGCCTTCAAAGACCCTTTCAAAGAGCTTGCAAGCGACTGCTGCGTTATGTATGCTCCCATTTGTCACTTCCCCACCTCTTCTCTTTGGAAATGAACGCTGGCATCAAGCTTTCTAGGTGGAAAAAGAAGGTGGTTACTTCTCGGGGCAGATTTGCCAAGAGAGGAATGGGCAGTGGGAGATGTAAAGTGCCCCGTGTCAACACTTCTCAGTACTGGACTAGCTGCATCATGCAGAGAAGAGTCAGTCTCTGAGTGCAGTGGTGACTCCTGTGTCAGAGATGGTCCTGGTTGCTCGGTCCGTGTGACTTGAGACAATGAGATGGGGTGGAAAAATGGTGAGAGTAAAAAGAGCAGCACCAGCAATCCTATCTCTCCGTGCTTGGTTTCCTCTCCCTGCTTTCTGAAGCTTTGGGGTGCCTCAGGTCATGTTTTCAAGCTTTCCTTTCCAGTCTGGAGTCTCATTTACAAGGCAGTGGCTGGAGTTCAAAGTGATGCCTGGGAGGTAGGGGTGCCAGCATGTTCTGGAAAAAAACATAAATTCAGGAATCAGAGGACTTGTGAGGACACTGGCATCTTGTTACAAACCTATGCTAAATTCAGGCCACTGAGCCTGAGGTGTAAACATCCACATCTGATTGCTGCATCTTCATTTTCGTTTTTGAACTTACCTTATTTATTTCAAGCAAGATAACAGGGCATGTGCCACACTGAAGTGAGAAAGTCACTTACTAAGAGCAAACTGCTGTCACAGCCCTTTGTGAAACCAGGAAACCACGAGTGCAATAAAAAAGGGCTGCTCCTCTTGCTTAATGTTGGTTCAATTTGCAGTTTGAACAGTGTAAACAACACACAACAAACCGCTATTATCCGTAGTCCATTCACAATGCTACCCAGACTCACAGTCCAGATTGTCTACGTAATCCAAACCAAATTTCCTCACCAAATTTCAATTATATGTTAGTATTTGCTACTATCTGCCCCATCTTCTCCTTGTTCATCCTTCCCTTCTCTGGGGGGCTGAGGGTCAGACGTCTCAGAGCTCTGAGCATCCTTCAGTAGGAGGAGTGTGGTGGTAGTGATGGGTTTTCTTCCTCCTCTTTGCCAGAACTGTGAAATTCATGTTGGCTTCTGTCCTCTCTATCTTCATCCATTTCCATTTGTTTTTATATATTTTCTAGACGTCCTTTGTACATTTTCTTCTTTCCAGTGCTTTCCATTTATTCATATTTTCAGTTCATTTTTGTTTTTCTAAAGCTGGTTTTACCTGAATGCTATGAAGGTCCTCTCCTGAAGTAACCACTGGCCACGTAGCATGGTGTGTGTTTATAGTCTAGGACAGCTGATCCCATCCTCTTTCTACACTCTACCACCCACACGTTATTCTAGAGTCACGTACTTCTCAGTCCACACAAAGCAACTACTTGTTCTTGCCATAAACTACAGCAAATCTAAAGCACATTTAAGCAATTATCTAAACAATTACTATCACACATAATACAAACTAATGTCAGCTCAGAGCATGGCAAGCTCAGACGATTCCTGAGACCTTGCGGTGCCGGGTCAATACAAAGACTATGGCCTTCAGAAGTAACAGTAAAATCGTGTTTATTGGGGTACAAAGGGAGACAATGTCCTTTCCATGGGGCCAGGCTGCTGCCTTTAGAGCCACAGAGTGAAGCTGGGGAGATTTTGAGGAAATCTGTACACAGTGGCCTGTATATCCTTCTTTCCTTGCTCACATTTGACAGTTTGCAAAGAAGGAACAAAGGGTCTAGCAGGGAGAAAAAAAAATCAGCTATGAATCTTGAGCTGAAATATTGCTGTTGAATAAAAAGGACTTTCCTTTTCTCCCGTCCCTCAGTTTGACTTTTCAGCTCTGTGCATCTCTCCCATGTCACTACAAGCACCAGCAGAGTCCTCTGACACCAGGGTGCCTGTCTTCGCTTCCAAGCTTGTAAGCCAGGTTGCAGAAGCCTTCCCAAAGGAGGCACTGGCTGTCTGTTACAGCTGCTCTGCTGGAGGTTACCACTCCAACTGCAGAGCCAGCCATGGAAAGGCGAGCGCTTCTCCATCACTGCAGTGCTCTGTGAGCTTGGTTAACTCCAGCAGCTGATAAAACTGGCTGTTGTTTACCATGAAGACCTTGTGTGGAAGTTGGTGAGGAGCACTGAGAGAGTCCCTTGGGGTGGCTGTGTCCTGGGACTGACACCTTCCCTGGACAAATGCGGTGCTGCCATTGGGGCTGGCCAGATAGGGCAGGGGAGAGTCACAGGCAGGGGTATGAAACATCTCTTTGCTATCAACGTAAATGAAAATAAGAGATAAAGCTGAGTAAACACTGAAGAACAACCCTGCCAAATCTCCTCATATAAAGCACTGAGTTTGATTTCTTGTGATCAGCTTAGCTACTATTTGCAAGTGTTCAGCCAGCCATCAGTTATCTGTCAAAGCTTTCACAAATCCCATGATGCTTATCACAAGTGGATTGGCACCTGAGGACTCATGCAGAGAATGGCTATTTTTAGCTGCCACACATTGTTCTCTAGATTATGAGATGTCACTCAGCAAGCTGGGAGCCAGGAGGATTCGATGTGATACTGAGCACCAGCCAGACTCCAAAGAGCAAAGATGTACCATGAGAAGCTTTCCACCACCCTGTAGGATGGGCGTGGATCACCCTGGCTCCTTGATGATGACAAATAATATGGTGAAAGGAAAACAGGAGATGCTCACTGATACTGTGATGGCCTTGGATAAATCTGAAAGAAGTTGCTAGAAAAAATTATCTATGAATAAACTATAAATCAAAACCCTGGATTTATTGCTGATTTATTGCTAGCCAATTTATTTCTAGCCTTGGGCTTTCTGAATTTTACCCTGAATAAGGATTTTAACCAAAGAAGACAGTCTCAGGTTTCCTGACCAATGAATTGTTCATAGAACTAAGGTAAAATGTTACCAACCTCCCTCTTGCAGAAGAGTTCAACGCTCACGTTTTATTGAAGCAGGACTTCACCGTAACCTTTCAACTGTCATCAAACCTCCCAGGCAAAGATACCTCTTCTCAGGGTAGACAGCACCTCTGTGACTGAGAGTTCTGCATAATACCCTCATGCTTGTCTGACATGGGCTGATTGTAACTAGCGAAACACAGGAAACTTTTGGTCATCAAAAGTTCATCGTCGCTCGGCTGATTTAAACAAGTCACAGAAAGTCAGAAGCCCTAATGTCTATGTTAGGCTGAGCTGGACTTCCTAAAGCATGAAGGATTGCTTACCTGCCTAGAAATGCAATGTATATGGGGATGTGTGTGCGTTCAAGTAGGGTAGATATATAAAAATAGGTGGCAGAAAGAACAAAACACTTAAACTGATTTAGAGCAGGAAAAACACAAGATGGCACAAGTCGCATTTCAAGGATGCTCTGTGAAGTTGAGAAATGAGTAATTCATGCCCTGCCTTAAAGCCACAACCCTCTAACTGAAGAATACTAAACAGTACAATTGCACTATAAATCGCTGTGCTTGCCCAAGAAAGATCCCTGTGAAGTAGCTTATCTGGGTGTCAGCCATAGGAAGCATCCTAAACCTGTCTGTGCAGATCAAGTTATTTTATGGACCTCCAGAAGCCTTAAATAAGTTATTTGCTATCAGAAGATGCTCTTCTTGACCTGGTTCTGCTTTGCAGTTCTCTGGGGACTTGATCTGATGTGTTATGATCAACAGAGAATCTCCTAAAGACATGGACACAGGACTGGTATCAAGAAACATAATGTGCACTGGATAGCGCCTGTTGCCCGATTCCTTCGTGAAATTTCCACCGAGTGGGATAGGAAAGTAAATCCTTGTGAATGGATGTGGGGAGGATACAACAAAAATGGGACTGCAGTAAATATTGACTCACTGTGTTGTCATCTTCTGCCAAAAGCTGAGCATGCTGGATCCCTACCACAGGCAGCAGAATCTAAGAAGTCTTGGTGTTGCTCAAAATCAAAAGCTTTATTTAATCCAAGAGCTGAGTTACCCAGTGCTGTGCCCATAGGAGTCTTCCCTGCTGTCTGCTGTGTCCCAGGAATCCTGGCTTGGAGCCACAGGGTCCCACTCAAACCTTGGGTCTAATCCCTTGGGGCTCTCAGGCAGTTCAGGTCTCAAGGAGGAAATTGTAGCTCTGACTTTACATCTTGCAGTCTTGGGATGTATCCTAGGAGAGCAGTCATTAAGAACAGCCTTCCCAAGTCATGATGACACATCAGCTCTTGTTTTTCCACTGGACCACTCTCTCCTACCCTTCTTCTAGGGTCCCAAGGACCTAATGCTTTGATTCCTTCATTGCAAAAGACACGCTGTTCCTGTTGTTAATGGGAACTTTGACACTTCAGCTGGGTCAAATATTCTCCTGCCTGCCTTCCTTTGTATTAGAAGTTTGCTTCAATTAAACTCTACATTTCCCATTCTTTGTGTTATTTGGTTGCTAAATTTAATGAGAAGGGTTTTCCAATTGCTTATGTTGGGCCACTGGAGTGAATCCACACCCCTACTGCTGTGCCTCTTTATTGTCTTTCTTACACCCTACCAACAAGCTCCACCAAACTTCTATTTGAGAAGTTCCTGCCTCCTAAGTTGGCCACCTCACTTCATTTGCTGGGTCTTGGGAACCTCATGTGAAGCTGGCACGTGGGAACATGGGACTGTGCCTCAGCTGCTGGCAAGTAAACTCAGTAAAAGAAGGTTTCCTAGTGCTTCTGGTCAGTGCCCTGATGCAGGGTCACCTGGTTTTGCAGTGTTATTCCCTTAAGGATATGAGGAATTTAAGGAGTTTGCCATTTTTATAGAGCTGCTATTGAGCTCTATAATTTAGTAGTGTCTACTTGTCTGCGGTGAAGAAGAGGGTTATGTGAAGCAGTTTCCATTCCATCAGGTGAACAAGTGGCGCAGGGAGCCACAGAGATCCCAGTTCCCATATGCCACGTGCTCACAGCAGGGACCACGCTACTGCATTTCCCCAGCTTGCCCCAGCAGCTGCACCAGAGGCTGCCTCAATGCCCAGCCTGGTTCTAGATAAAGGTGGCAAATACATTTCTGCCAGGCAAGCCACACTGTGGAAGGGCCCTAGCAGATGTACTCAAGCCTTCACCACCAGAATGCCCTGCGTTTACTCAGATTCTAACCAGAAAAGACATCACCGACTTAATTACAAGATCCTCCTGCCTTACAGAAACACTCACGGCAGTGTTACAGATGCTGGAATGTACCCCTTTGTAATTAGCTTGCCTTCAAACTACGCAACCACCTTTGTGGCTCTGTTTTCCCCTAACGTTGCTCTGAAGCTTCCCTAATTACCCCTCCAGAGCAGCGAGCAGCGCGCGTGGTGTCGGCGGAGCAGAGCCGAGGCAGACGCTTTCCAAAAGCCCGAGCTCAGCAATGCCTAGGTGTGCAGGGTGCTAATTAGGTTGATAGCCCAATCACAAAGGCACTGGATAATAATCAGGTTCTTGAGGAAGGGCCACAGCACATTGCCATTTTCTGTCAGCTCCCAGCGTGATGGGCCAGCGTCCCGCCTAGCAAATCCTCCCCCAAAAGGGCAGCCCTCGACCCCCCAGCTCTGCATTAGTGATTATCAGGGGGCCAGCGTTTGCAGGGAGACATGTGAAAATGTCAGCACAGATGGAGATTAAGCCATCTTCACCTAACGTCAAAACTGCCATCTGCTTCTCTCCTGCACAGCTTTAATCAGATTTTCTCGACGAAAAAAAACCCCAGTAAGCGAGAAGGATGGGGAGGGCTGTGAGCACGCAGGCAACCGTGGCCTTTCTGTGCCCGTGTGGAGAGGCCTGGGGAGCTGAAAAGGGTTTGTCTTGACATTTCTGATGGAGAGACTGTGTGGCTTCCTCGGTCTCTTGAAAGGCAGGACTTGCCAGGAGCAAGCAGGGAGTGCTGCCATCCCTCTGTGTGAGTGGGGAGAAAAGGGAGTTATTGCTAAAGTGGGCCTTGTCCTCGTGTGACTGGTTGGGTTTACTTAAGCAAAACCAGCAAAGTAAAGCTTTTAGCTGGTGAGATTTTAAAAGGAGCCTGCTTGCTTTCCCGGGTTGTTTCCACCCTTGCACTCTCAAGAGCAATATGCTTCAGAAGACAAGTGGATAGCAAAAGAAAAACTAACGGGGAAGTTGGACGGTTTGATCCACAGTCACACCAGAACTTCAGTCTTGCCTTGTCTTCCCTTTCCTTCCAAAGACCAATATGTTCGAAGCTAAATTTACCACTGCTAAGTTGAGGATAAATCATTTTAAGGAATACTGTGGCTTCGGTAGAGACAAGATGACTGGCTGAACACTAGTTTTATGTGTCCAGAGCTGAAAAAATAAGCTACATGGAAAAGTTTCTTGACATGGCCCACAGATCACAGCTAAGTGTGTGGAGTGAGGCTTACCTTCTCCCAACAGTGATATGGTAGACACCTGCTGAGCACCTGATCCAAAATAACCACAGAGACTTTCATTCAGAGCTGCTCATCAGCCAGTTGTTGCACATCTTGAATTCATATAGCTGACTATTGCTTTCCAGATGTACTTACCCCTTACCAAGCAGCATCTCTTTTTTTTTTTTTCCGATCATCTCCAACTCAGCTATGAATTTGTGAAGTTCATTTGTAAGTCTAGTCATCCAAAATACTGGCAGTTCTTTCCAAGTGGTGGTGTCAGCCAGCTTGAGAAGTGTTTTCTCTGTTCCATCATCGCAACCGTCAATGAAAGTGCTGAAAGCTTAGTCCACATAGTAAGCTTCCCATTTTGACAGTAATCTGTCAATGATTGCTCCATCTATAATTTTCTAACCAGTTTTGCAACTACTCAATAATATATTCATCTAGATGCTATTTTTCAAGCTCATGAAAGTGTCATGGGAGACAGTGTCAAAAGCCTTCCTAAAATCAAGATCTATGACATCATCTGTTTCTTCTCTGTCCATAAGGCTTTTTGCACTGTCATAAATAAAAGTTAGATTGGTTTGACACATTTGTTCTTGACAGATCCACGCAGACTGTTACTCATCATTTTAAGCTCTTCTGTGAGCTCACAGATTCTCTATTTGATTACCCAGTTCAGAGTTTTCTGAAAATTGAAGTTATATACGTTTGTAAGGGAAGCTCCTAACTCTCTGTCTTCTTACTTGACATTTCAAAGATCAGCTTTTAAAGATGACTACTGTCTTTCAAGTTTTCTAGTACCTTAGAGACCCTCAGTGAAGCCAACGCTTCCAAGATTTCATCACCTCATGCCATAGGTGCCATGAAATGAAGTTCACTAAGACACAGCCAAACAAGGACATGTAGATTATTTTTTGGACACATCTTGAATTGTGTTTCTCTTAGTGTTTTCTGTTTAGGTGTTGAAGCTTAGGAAGCAAACAGAGTACTGTGAAGATCCTGTTGCAAGATAATGTGCAGCCAGGACACGGGACTCTGGGTTCTTCATACCCTTCCAAAACCACTAAATTGTATTGTTTCCCAGACACAACTGTAGCAACAGCAATCCAGGTTCCTCTCAAACAGTGTCATCCTCCTTTACCATACATAAAGTTGGAATTTGAGGTCATCCTCATGTATGCTGAGTGTATGTCATCTACATTAATTTGCATTGATCTCTGCACAAAAGGTATTCCTATTATGTTCTTTATTTCTAAAAGTGCACGGTAAAATGCATCCTAGATGTTTTTAGGAAGCCTTGCTCTGAATACTTCTGTGGACTGTCTTTGTTTCAGGCTTGTAACCATTCACCACCATGAGCTGGGATGAAACAGGAGTAGCAGCGAGAGGGGGGGAGCTGCAGGATGGCTGTGGAGACCTTTCCGAGCCCGAAAAATGCATGCCCAGATGTGCCCTAGTCCCATGGCAGAGAGATGTGGAGAGGGCATGTGAGTGGGGAAGAGCTGGTCTCATTACTGGGAAGACTGCAGTTAGCTGGAGGCAGTGGCCTGGAGTCAGGTCAGGAATTTTGCAGGACTAGGCTTTGAGGTGACCTTAAGTTCAATCATATTGATGAGGACAGACAAGCCCTAACTCACCAGCCTAGATAAGATGTCTCATAAGTCTATGAAGCTCTCAAATCGTCTTTCTATTTACAATCCATGGCATATACATATGATTTGTCTTTCAGGATAAATGTAGCTCCTGAGTTTCTGAGAAGTTAAGGACCATATGCAACACAGCTGATTAAGAAATCAGAAGACTAAGAAGACTAAGTCCAAATGAATCAGCTCCTTCATTACTGTAGCTCTTATACCTATGTTCCCAGTTTTTTATTTTGTTTTACACATAATCTTCACTTGCAAGTTGAAAAGCATTCCCAAGAGACTTGGTCTTCACTCCAGAGCTTGCATGTCACTATGCCATGACCTACCAGAATGAACAAAATGTGTCCTTCTGTTCATAAAACAGCCCTATGTTCCCAGGAGAGAAGATAAAGGATAATGTCTCCCAGGAGAGATAAAAGGACCTGCTGGCACTTTACTTGACTTTTCTTACTGCTTAAGTGGTGGGATTGAGATATTTGGGAGCAGTCATTCCTGCTTTG
The DNA here is from genome assembly GCA_025345505.1 of Todiramphus chloris collaris. Taxonomy (NCBI): domain Eukaryota; kingdom Metazoa; phylum Chordata; class Aves; order Coraciiformes; family Alcedinidae; genus Todiramphus; species Todiramphus chloris. Next base: position 810,918 of record JANVCC010000146.1, on the reverse strand, counting down.
CATTTTCTACAGGGGCAGCTCAGTGAACGTTGTGATGTCTCTGAGCAGATGGTCTGAAATCTGCTACACACTGACCCATGGGTTGTTGTGACGTTTTTTACTGCATGGATCTCCTCACATAAAGAGCCACTAGAAAGTGAAAACTTCCACTACTCCCTTTGATGCCTGTGCTACTAGTCTGGGATCTGTTTCACCTATTTGCAGAATTACCAAAGGTCATTAATTTGTCAGAGACAATCGTATTTCCCTTCTGCTTTGTGGAAGACTGATGAAGTTGAACTATCTTTTATTTGATGAACTAAGCAGCATGTCTGTGTCTATAAATTCTCTGTAGCTTGCACTTCTATTTTTTTTTTTCATTCCCCATCCCCCCCCACCCCCGCTTTACAAACTATCTCAGCAAGAAAAGTCCCTTAACAAGGCATAGTTCTTACATATGTCATTAGAAGTTCAATTTGGAGATGGAAGAAATTATTTCCATAATGAGAAAGAGAGAAATTATTGACAGTGACACCCCCCCCCCCCAAAAAAAAAACCCACCACCAAATGCAAACCCAAACAACCCAAACTTAATGGCAATAATGAGGGAACAAACAAACAAAGTACATATAAATAGAAAGTCCTGCTATTTTTAAGAATCCCCTCAAAACTGATTACCTGCATTGACCTGTGTCTGAAGCTAATGACAAAGATAAGCAGGGACAGTCAGTAGTCACTTCAGATTCAGTTCTAATAGTTTGAATTGGATGGACCAAACGAGCTGGAATTATCCTTTAAATCAGCAAATCTGCTTGTCCTTCGCTTTAAAGCTTGATTAATACTGGCAACCAAAGGACATAAAGCCGTCCCTTTCTCATGCCACGCAGCAGGCTGGGGATGTGTCTGTCCACTGCGCAGAGACCCTGTGCCAGTGCCATCTGCTGAGAGACCAGGATGGGATTTCAGCAGCGCCGGTTTTGTCTCAGAGCAGAGGGCTGCCGGGGGATTTGCAGCCTTACCCCTTCTGCTGCTGATAGTAAAAACCCTGGTGAATGCAAAATACCGTTCCACCAGATGCCTGAAAAGCGTCCTTGTGGTTATGACTCAGTTTGCTTCATTTTTTCACACCTACAGTTTTCATAGAGGAGCCAGAGACCCCCAGAAAAGTAGAACACCAATCCAGATTTCAGAGAGATTAATTTAGAGGGCCCAACTTTTTCATTTCTTATGAAAACTTTTTTGTAAGAAATAAAAGCTAGACTCACAGTCTTAGAGGTTAGAGACTATCAAGGCTGGCTGCAGAACAGTAAGTTTGCAGATGACACTAATTTAGGTGGGTGTGTTGATCTGCTTGATGGTAGGGAGGGCTCTGGACAGGCTGGATAGATGGGCTGAGGCCAACAGCATGAGGTTCAAGAGGGCCAAGTGATGCGTCCTGCACTTGGGTCACAACAACCCCATGCAATGCTCCAGCCTGGGGCAGAGTGTCTGGAACTTTCCAGCCAGTGGAAAAGGACCTGGGGGTGTTGGTTGACATTTGAGTGAAGATGAGCCAGTGTGTGCCCTGATGGCACAGAGGGCCACCAGCTTCCTGGCTTGTACCAGCACTGGTGTGGCCAGCAGGATTAGGGCAGGGATCGTCTCCCTGGACTGGGCACTGGGGAGGCCACACCTCAAATCCTGGGATCAGTTTTGGGCCCCTCGCTCCCAGAAGGACACTGAGGGGCTGGAGAGTGGACAGAGAAGGGCAGAGGCTGGGGAAGGGGATGGAGCACAAGTGTGGTAAGGAGCAGCTGAGGGACCTGGGCTTGTTCAGCCTGGAGCAAAGGAGGCTCATGTGAGACCTTCTGGCTCTCTCAACAGCTCCATGACAGGAGGATGGAGCCTGGTGGGGTCAGGCTCTGCTCCCAAGGAACAAGCGATAGAACAAAAGGAAACAGCCTCAAGTCGTGCCAGGTGAGTTTTGTGTTGGACAGGAGGATAAATTTCTTGCCCTGCAGGTTTTTCAAGGGCTGTCCCAGACTTTCCAGGGCAGTGGTGGAGTCCCCGTGATCCCTGGAGGGGTTTCAAAGCCGCAGAGATGTGGTGCTGAGGGACACGGGTTAGTGCTGCCCTGGCAGTGCTGGGTTAACAATTGGACTCGATGATCTTAAAGATCTTTTCCATCCTAAACAATTCCATGATTCTATGACTCTATAATTCCTTCCACCTCCTTCAGTACCTTGTGGTGTCTGTTCGCAGACACAACACGTCTTCTCCCAGAACCAGCAGCAGATCTCAAGCATGAGATACAAAATTTTGTCTGAGAGGGAATTTGAGTTAAACAAAGACAGTGCACAATAAGCGACAGAATGGAAACCCTGCAAAAATAGCCCATTAGCACCAACTTTAAATGCTTTGAAGTGAAGGGTTCAGATTTCCCTGAATGTTTGCAGTTTGACTTTGCATTTTTCAAAGCCACTTCTTCTCCGTGACGCCCCTCGCTATGCATTAAGCTGGCTTCTGCGTGCCCCGGGCCAGCAACGATTCAAATTACAGTACTCGGCTTTCTGCTTGAATGGCCATCTTGTCTCTCTGCTGTTCACTTTGATCACAGTGTCTAAACCACTCTTCACACTGATATGGTAGGAACATTTAAGTGGGTGGCAACCGTTCTTCCTCTGACTATGTGCTGCTCCTCTGGAAAAGTGATGGGATGTCAGTCCCGGTGCTGGATGAGGGACTGTGCTGTGTCTCAGTTTCACAGAATCGCAGAATCAGAGAATGGTAGGGGTTGGAAGGGAACTTTGGAGATCATTGAGTCCAACTCCTCTGCCAGAGGAGGATCACCCAGGGCAGGCCACCCAGGAACAGATCCAGGGGGGTTTGGAAAGTCTCCAGAGAAGAGACCTCTGCACAGCCTCTCTGGGCAGCCTGGGACAGGCTCTGTCACCCTCACACTGAGAAAGTTTTTCCTTATGTTTCTGGAAAACCTCTTATACTCCAGCTTACACCCATTGCCCCTTGTCCTGTCACTGGATGTCACTGAGCAGAGCCTGGCTCCATCCTCCTGGCACTCACCCTTTACATATTTATTAACAATAATGAGGTCAGCCCTCAGTCTCCTCTGCTCCAAGCTAAAGAGACCCAGCTCCCTCAGCCTTTCCTCAGCAGGGAGATGCTCCACTCCCTTCATCATCTTGTTTCCAGACCTGAACAATAAGAATTATGGTGCCATTTTGGTCCTAAGCCTTTCTCAGATGTACTAGTGAGGTTTCTCAATGATGAAATGTTTGTCATTGCTGAGAAAAAGCACCCCTCGTTTCCCATCCGTGTCCACGTAAATGAGCAGGTGACATGACCAGGCTGTATGCTTCATCCTCAGATACCGAAGTTCTCCAGAAGCCCATTTCTGAAAGGAAAGAATCTGATCTTGTTCCCTGCAGGAACAAGTATGTGTTGATAGACAGACTAGTTGATTGATCAAATCAGTTTTACAACCAATTCCTAAGGTAAGTTTTAGGCTTTCTGGTTTTGAGGGTGAAACACAATGGCCATAACTCTCCATCCCAGTTCCCTTCTGGTGGAAAGGGCTGCCCTAGCAACACTAGTGGAGTTTGCTTATATGGAGGTCACAGCCCAGGCTCGAGAAATCTGAAATAGCCATGGCAGACCCCAGCCCTCTTGTTTGCAATGAAGATGCTCTCTCCTGCACTGACGTGCTTGGACTAAGGCAGCTTTGAATGCCTGCGAGGTGATGATGGTTCTTGTAACCTGCCTGCCTTGGGAGGTTGTCACTGCTAGACCTGTCACAGCTGCTCTCTGTTACACCATGTCCCTCCCCAAGGGGAAGAGAAAGGGAATAATGGAGAGAGACTCAGTGAGTAGAAAAGGAACCGGAATAGATTTAATAAAAATGAAAATAACAATAACAAAAAATGGAACATATACCAATATATACAAAACCAGTATGGAACCCAACCCCCTGAGGCAAATTACATCACCATCCCCACTGGTGCTGTGGAGCAGGCACTGGGAGAGTCCCAGAGTGGGCCCAGCAGCAGATGGGAGCTGTGTTCAGGAGCTGGATTCTGGTGCTGGATTCAGGAACACCCAGATCAGGGCTGAAAGCAGAACAGACAGAGACCCCCTTGGGTGCTCTGAGGAAGGAACTGGAAGAGGACCTGACCCGAGCCAATCAAAGCTGGTAAAGCGAGTCAAGAGGGCAAAGAGAGGGATGAGACCCTCCTGATCCCTCAGCATTCCCCCACCCGTGGGCTGGGACCCCTGGCTGGGCAGTTTGGGGTCCCCTTTTCCTTTCTGCACCCCCTGGGTACTGCCTCTGCCCATGGGGGGTTCTCCCTGCTGGGAGCAGCCCCTGCCTGTGCCAACAGCTGCTGCCTGCAGCCAGGGCAGGGGGAGAAGATGAGCTGGGAGCTGGCAGCACTCAGCACACCCACTGCTCTTCTCACTCACACCAGGACAGCCCACAAAGTCGTCTGAAGCACTGTCAGAGGCATCAGTATGAATAAGCCTGCACGAGGCAGCACTACGGAGAGTTACGGGGCAGAGCTACCGACTGCTTGGTGGATAAACGATAGCGATGGGGGAAATGTGACTCATGGAGCAAAGAAGAAGAAAGGAAGCCATAATTAAATATTCTGAAGTACAACATCATAATTATAGTGGACTAAGAAGTAAGCAAACGACACACAGTAAGAAAGCAGCTGATCAGACGGATTCTGAGCTGATTATCATAATGTAAATGCCAACAGCAATTTACTCAAATCAGAGAGGTTTATTTGCAGAGCGGAAACTAGGTTTAGTCCTAATCAAAATAAAATCAATGTATATTTCAAAACAGATTAGTGCTGTGAAACAAAGCAGCCATGATTGTTGTTCATTATCTTCATCAGCACCAAGAGGGAATCATTTATGTTACTGCTTAATTACATAGATGTTAACAATTAATTAAGTAGACGTGGTGATAGCCGGTGATTTGGGAAATCGAGAGATTGTCCTCTCTTAATGTGCTTTGGTTTCTCAGTCCAGCTCAAACCACGCTGCTGATGACAGCTCACGGACAGAGAGGCACAGACGAGCTTCTTAAGTCATACCTTCCTGTCCCCCATATCACAGATGTTCAGGCCCTTGGTTTTGGAGACTCCCCAAGGTCCTCTTCCAAACCCTTGCTGTCAGGTGTTCAGTTTCCTTTGGCTTAGTTAGCATCTGTGCTCTTCCTAGGAACTTGTTGCAGATTCTGGACTAAAAATCTCTTTTCTGTGATCAGAAAGAGCTGGAAGTAGCTGGATAGAGATCCAAGGGGACCAATGCCATGCCCAGGCCAGCAGGACACCTGCAGCCACTGGTGAGTACAGTGATGCTGTGCACCCAGAGCTCGCTTATGGCCCCTCACTTCATAAACAGCCCCGTGTCTGCTGGTAAAGTGGAGCGACAAAGCACTGAAGAACTATATTCCTTTCATCCAGGTATGTCACTTCTCATTGACGTAAGAGGTGCTCAGCTTTGAGAGGCTGGGTCAGGAGGCTGATCTAGACCTGTTTCATCGTGCTCCACTGCCCCATGCTGGCATTAGCTGCTTTAAGTCTGAAGGAAGAGTTTGTGTTCTTGGGCAAGAAGGGGTTTGGTCATCCAGTCCAAATGTTAGTCTGATCCTGAGTGACAATTCCCTGGGGGTGTCTCCCAGAGGAAAAGGCTGGCCCTGACATCCAGGATGCCAAAAAGGAACACTCCAAACTTCTCCCCTGCATGCGAAATAACCAGCACCAAGGGCTGAACTCCACAGCTTGGTTCAGGCTGGAGAGAGCAGACGGACCATTAACTTCAACTCTGTTGGCCTTTCCAAAGGCACAGATAGCACTGCTGGGACTTTGGTAAGTGATTTCAAGGGCAACATTGCCTAAAGATCCTCTTCAGCTCTTGACTGCAAAACTGGTGGCCCTTCCCTGCACATCAGGACCTCTGCTTGTTTGGGTTCAATAGGTCCCCAGTACTGGGTTTATTGCCAAAGCCTCTAGGAAATGATTTTTAACAGTATTTTCCTTCCACTCTGCCCAAGGAAAAGTGGGGCATTTATATTCATTGTACCTTATAAATGTTTCTACCATAACAATCGCTCCTGATTATAGTGAACTTTGTTCTCTGTTGAATTTAATAGTAAGAGAAAAATGACACATGACACAAATTTAAATAACATTTTGCTCCCCTCTTTTCTGTTTTCTTTCTGACCTGTAATCCTCAGTTTATGTTGAAGAATGATGTTGTTTCCAAATCTCTTGAATTATTTGTTTTCAGTTTTGAAAGGGGGAGAGAAGTGCATTAATGAGTTTGGTTTTCCATAGTGCTGAACAGCAGAGTTTTCCCTTGGGTTTTCAGATACTTGACAGCTTGAAAAGTTGAACCCAAGTTATTTGTAGGATAAGTTTGACTTTTAGGGACAAGAAACTCTCTGGTTATCAAATACAGATTAAATATTTTATTTGATAAAGCTGTATCCAAGCTGGGTTTCAGTATATCTTTCTCATCTAATTTCTTGAAGGAAGTTTGTCTAGGAGGATCTTTCTCATCTAATTTCCTGGAGGAAGCTTTTCTAGGAGGCTGGGCCCTCTAGGCTGTATAAAGGTATAACAGAATCTGTTTTGATTGCAATTTAACAGTTAAGAGAAGCATGGGGGTGAAAGTGTTGGTCACATCCCCTACTTGTCTCTTTGTACCTAACAAAGTGGAGTTTTGCCATTAACTAAACTGAGAGCAAAACTGGTCCACACTGAGCATGTCTGAAAGTCACTTCCTTCAGCTAGCTACTGTATTTTATCATTAGGAACATGAGGTAAATGCATTCTCTGGATACGAGACGGATGCAACTATCACCTTCTGTTACATCTCCCTTGCTAGCCAGGGCTGCAGGAAACCTGTACAGCAGCCATTGCCAGGACTCCCACTTCTTACACGGGTTTTAGCAAGACCCATATACCTGTCTAGAGGAGTCTGGTTGGACCTTATGTTGTCACAGACAATATTGAACATATTGCAAGTGAAATGCATTCATATTTTCCGGCAACGTGCCGCTCATCCCAGGTTCTGAAGGCGGGTCTAGTGGCTTTCTGCCTGCTGTTCAGCTGTATGCTTATAGTCTGCATTGCATTTAAACTCCTGTTCCTGTCTATAAATAATTGATTCTCTTCTGGAGTGATAAGTGCTCAGCCCCAGCATCTGTATGTGTCTAGCACGTGATGAACATTTATTAGGCTCTTTCTGTAACTTGTTATGTATTAACAAGCAGCCCTTATTTGTAACATCAGTGGGTTCCAGTAAAGCCTCATGCCCAGGAAAATGCAGGTGCCAGCTCCAGCTTCTCAACACTCCAATGAGTCACCCAAGGAGTCAATAGTTACCCCGTGGTCTGAACTCTCAGAACCCAGAATCACACTCAAAACACTGGAAGATTTGCTTCGGTGCTTCTCTACATTTCATGAGCACTCTGATCATCTCCCAGGTGCCTTTCTAATTGCTGTTGCCAATTTGTGCTCCATCTGCAGATGAGGTCCAAAAAGCCCAGGAGGTCTGTGTTTCAGAAAAGAGCACTGTTGTGTACAAATGTTCATCCTGGATTGTGTCATTAATGACTTTAACTACCTCGAGACCAGTCACGGCTTTAGTCTAGCACTCTCACAGCTAACGTCTCTCGCCTTCCTGCCTTGGGGCTCATAGAATTTTTCACTTTCCTCTTTTATGACCTTTCAGGATCTGATGAAACACACCCATGTCCCATTAACTGACAGTCAGTGCTGATTTCCCCGAAGCCATCAGCACAGGATGCAGAGATGCTAAAAGTAGCATCTGGCTACTTGTGTGGGTCCATGGGGTCAGTTCTGTTTAATGTCTTTATCAATGACCAGGATGAGGGGATCAAGTGCAGCATCACTAAATTCACAGATGACACCAAGATCAGCAGGAGTGTTTGGTGTGCTTGAAGGTAGGGAGGCTCTACAGAGGGGTCTGGACAGGCTGGATAGATGGGATGAGGACAATGGGGTGAGGTTCAACACAGCCAAGTGCTGCCTCCTGCACTTGGGTCACAACAAACCCCTGCAACACTCCAGGCTTAGGGAAGAGTGTCTGGAAAGTGCCCAGTGGAAAAGGACCCAGGGGTGTTGGTTGACATTTGAGTGAAGATGAGCCAGTGTATGCCCAGATGGCACAGAAGGCCACCAGTTTCCTGGCTTGTACCAGCACTAGTGTGGCCAGAAGGATTAGGGCAGGGATCATCCCCACTCCCCACTGGTGAGGCTGCCCCTCGAACCCTGGGGTCAGTTTTGGGCCCCTCACTCCCAGAAAGACATTGAGGGGCTGGAGCGTGGCCAGAGAAGAGCAGAGGCTGGGGAAGGATCTAGAGCACAAGTCTGGTGAGGATGGGAGACCTTCTGGCTCTCGACAGCTCCCTGACAGGAGGATGGAGCCTGGTGGGGTCAGGCTCTGCTCCCAAGGAACAAGCGATAGAACAAAAGGAAACAGCCTCAAGTTGTGCCAGGTGAGTTTTGTGTTGGACACGAGGATAAATTTCTTGCCCTCCAAGTTTTTCAAGGGCTGTCCCAGACTTTCCAGGGCAGTGGTGGAGTCCCCGTGATCCCTGGAGGGGTTTCAAAGCCTGGATCAACGAAGGCTCAGGGGAGACTTTCTTGCACTTGAAAACTACCTGAAAGGAGGTTATAGTGAGGTGGGGTTGGTATCTTCTACTAAATGACAAGTGAAACAACAAAAGGAAACAGCCTCAAGCCGTGCCTGGTGAGTTTTGTGTTGGACATGAGGAACAATTTCTTCCCTGAAAGGGTTGTCAAGCTCTGGAAGAGGTTCCTCAGGGCAGTGGTGGAGTCTCCATCCCTGAGGATTTTAAAAGATGTGTAGATGTAGCACATCTACATGGTTTAGTGGTGAGCTGGCAGTGCTGGGTTAATGGCTGGACTTGATGATCTTAAAGGTCTTTTCCAACTTAGATAATTCTATGTTTCTATGAGGTCAAGCCTCCTATATGCTCAAGTCTGACAGAGAGGACACTGCATCCATGCTGGGCTCTCAGGGGCTACCAGCTGAGGTTTCTCCTATCCTTTCTGTGCTGAAGACTTCTGATATGAGCAACCCAACCACAAGGCTACGGGACCAGCTCAGGCTTGGGTCACTGATGGCATTCTGGGAATCTGATGATGCCTCATGTCAGGGTTAATCACTGTGAGTAAAACATAAACAGCAAAGTGCAAGGCTTCATGGCTCTCACTGGCTTCAGGAGATGGTGCAGGGCAGTGTTCAGAATCACCTTAGGAAAGTTATGGCTTGACTATTTCAAACACGAAGTCTGCTGTGCTGAGCAGGCAGGACCTCCGTTTGATTTGTTTAATTTCATTTTCTCCTCTTACTTATACAGAATCTTTTTATATCTCTACTTTCTTCTGCTTGTGCTGACCAGCTATGGAGACAACAGGAGTTCTGCTGTACAAGCCCCCCCAGCAGAGCTGGGTCCCTCACTCCTGTCACTCAGAGCCCAGCAGTCCAGCTGACAGCAAAGTCAATACCAGAAGGGGTGAGATGGACACAGACAAGGATTTTGCAGAAGAAATATGAAGCTACTTGTAGCTTTCTGTTCCCTTCAAGACTCTGGAGGGCAGCTTGCACAAGTGACCAGTTACATGCCCAACCAACGCCCAGCTCCCCAGTTCCTCCCAAAGCACGCCTACCCAGAGCTCCTTCCCTCCTCCCAGTCTTTGCTGGTGAAATGCTCCCCTCTGCCCCGGGCACACACATGTCTCTGTGCTGGATGGAGAATCCTCTCGCTCCTCCTCGCTGCCTGGGCAGCAGCAGGGCAGCTTTGACAGCACAGGAGGATGCCTGCCAAAGATGTGCTGTGAACTTGTTAACAAGGAGCACTCTCAAAAGACTCCCTGCAAAAAAAAACCCAAACCCAAACACGTTATGCCATTAGTGCACGTGCTGTGGAGAGCAGCTGCAATTTCAAGTCACGTCTCTCTTTCAAATTAAAATAATCCAATCTATGAAAAATTCTAATCAAGAGTGACACTGGGTGTTTCAGCGCATCCCCAGTCTCATGGGGTGACTGGTTGGGGACCCCAGGAGGAATTTCCGAGGCTGTCTGTGCATCCCCAGAGTTAACCCTGCCTGGTTATGGCTGGAAGGCAAAGTAAACCCAAGCTGGGCATACCTGTGCAGAAAGCTCTTCTCTTCTGCACTGAAGCTGTGATGGCAGCCAGAAACCAGGGTTTAAAAAATACCACCACAGGGAAGGTGATGCAGATTAGAGACTTTGATGGGCACAGCCACTTTAGGTGGAGAAAAGACACATCTGGACATTGCGTGTCCTCAGGTCTGCAATTGCCTCCTGCTGCTTCATTGAGCTTATAGTGCTGCTTATTGATTTTCTACAGTAAACTCAATACCTCTGACATTACTGTGGTTCAGAGGATGAAAAACAGAGCCAGGAGAGTGCCTGCAGTGCCAGTCTGACTGGCAGAGGTCCTGCCCTTCGACACTGCAGCGACAGCTCTTTAACAACTCCCACGACGTCCTGCCTGAGGGTAGAACCCAAGGAGACACAACTAACACAATGTGAAGAAATTTCCACCAGTCCCTATCCACAGCAATGAGTGCTTGCAGCCAAGGAGACAGAAAACCTGCATAGGTAATCTGCCTGAAGCTTTGCTCTCCTTTCTTTGCGTCCTGTTAGAGCAAAATGTCACTGTGCACCTAGGAGGGGATGGCTGAGCTTGTTCTCCCTCCCACTGTAGCACCCACCCATCACATCTGAGATTCCCTTTTTCTTCCCATCCATCTCCTTTCCTTTACTTAGTACTTAACGTGTTTTAATCCTGCTAACTGACTCCCTGTGATGCGAACACAAGATGTGATCATAGAATCATTCAGGTTGGAAAAGATCCTTGGGACCATCGAGTCCAACAATTAACCCTACTTTACAAATCCCACTCCTAAACCATGTCCCCCAACACCACATCTAAATGACCCTTAAACACATCCAGGGATGGTGACTCAACCCTCTCATGGAATCACAGAATCATAGAATCATTCAGGTGATGCAGATGTGATGCAAACATTGAGGAATTCCTTCCTTGGCAGAACATCTTCCAGCAAGCCTCTGCTCCCAGGAAGGTTTGGTGTCTTTGAACCAATGCTGGGATTTGCAGTGTGCTGGTAACCTGCTGCCCAAGGTACTGGCTCCTCACCCTTCCTGCCCTTCATCCCTTCCTCCTGCATCACTTTGCTGTGTCTTTCTGGGAAAGGCAGAAATCACAGAATCATAGAATGGTTTGGCTTGGAAGAGACCTTGAAGATCATCTAGTTCCAACCATGGGCAGGGACACCTTCCACAAGACCAGGTTGCTCAGAGCCTCATCCAGTGGGTTCATTCCTTCTCCCACCATTTTCCCATCCCCTTGTGCAGGTTTATAATTACATACGGGATTTTGACATGCCAGGTTCCCAGTAATGGCCAATTTAAACTCCCTGATGTGAATCAGAGGAAGTTAAGATGATTTTGCAATGCATATTTATTAAGGATGGTGGTGGCTGAAGTAATTTTCACTCACAAGAAGTATATTCTGGCATTTATCTTCTCAGAAATTTTGTCTTTACTGAGAAAAGAACTGAACCCCCCTCACATACACACAAAGCACCATAAACAGGAATACTCACCTACTTCTACTTCAGAAGACCCAACACAGAACCTGAGAGAGCCTTGTTAGTGTGCTGTCAAATGTAAAACTGAGTACCAGGAGGGGTGGTAATGAGCTGTAGCTTTGGCTCCACTTAATTGAAGGCAGGAAACAATGTTAGGATGAACCAGCCTCCTAGATCTTGTCATCTCCTCTACCTTCACAGCCCCATCTCTAGCCCTCTGTCTTAGCATCTCTGCAGACTCAAACATCCGGAAGACCTGAGATCCCTGCCCATATGATTCTTCCATGGCTTAACCAATCCCAGCAACAAACTTTTCTCCTGTACCGTGTGTTGTCTGTTAGCCTAACAAGGTCTGGACACCTCTCTTCAAAGTTTCTTATGCCCATATTTCTGCCATGGTGTCTGCAATACATTGGGTCCTTCTGCTTCCCAGGCCATAGAGCTCTGAAGGGCAGGTATTTGAAGAGACTCAAGCAATAAGGACTTCTACCCCAGTCCTTAGACCAAATTCAGAGGGGAAAAGTAAGAATTTTGGCCTAAATTCAGAAGAAGAAATTAACCCACAGCTTTCAGCTTGTCCCCCTACCCTGACAATACTTGTGCATGAGGAATCATGGGCAAAACTGCCCCAAGAGCTGCATTTCTTATGGAACTAGTGAGAAAGATCATTTTCCTTCCCTAACTCATGCCGGTTGCATGCAGTTCAGTCCGATTATGATAAAGAGCTAAAATTTATACATTTGAAACACTGCATTCTATTTTCTTCTAATGGTGTTTTTATCTGCATTTTATTCAACTTAATGAAAATGGAAATGACCTCCCTGGCTCACCCAGTAATAGCCCTTTTCCAGCGGCAGAGGCAGCGGGCCTGGAGTGTCCCATTTCCACACTCCCATCAAGGGAAGCCGCCTGCTTCCTTGTTAGTTGCTTTTAGGATCATTTTCGGAGACAAAATAGCATTTCAGCAAAGCTTTCCTACCACTTGCTAGTATTGCTCTGAAAGAGAAATCTCATGCTTTCAAACACTGACCTCGCAGCAACAACCAGCTGGCACATGACAGTCTGGACTATACTGGGAGAAGGCACCAGTGAGGGGTGAGGATCCATGCTTCCTTAGCACCATTTGCCCCAAAAGTAGTGTTTTGCTGATAATAATGGAGAAGTTAATCCAGGGAGGCATTAAAAGCCAGAGACAATTTCCCTGCAAATGCCTCCCAGCATTTTACCTCAGGGTAAACGCCTGAACTCTGCGTTTACCCCTCTCCTTGCTCCTGGCCATGCTCACAGGCTCCATCTCAGCCCTTGGAATCGCTTATGAGAAATGAGTAGATGTATAAATTAATCCTACATCCTCTGCGTTATTGTTACTAGAATAAGGACACGACAACAGCAATTATTCACAAGATGGACAAGAAACGGTCTCCCTCCGGTCACAGGAAGGGTTTTGCAGAAAGGCAGCTTTAAGTCCTGCAAGGGACTGTGGTTTAGCACCCCTGGGACCCAACACTCTTTAGCAGTAACTGGCTTCAGGCTTGTAGTGGTTCACCTTTGACTGCTCTGCATACAAACAGCCACTCCATCCATGTGCACATGAGATCCAGATGCTGGGCTTCACTTGGTTTGGAGATGTCAGACCCAGTAAGGGTCCACTGCTCCAGCACACATGGTGCTGCCACCCTGCAGCTGGGACAGTTGCTACAGAAAGTGTGGTGACATCATCACTAAGGCAGGAAACTAAACTAAACTGAACAGGATTTTGGAAATTAAAGCTTAAAAACTTGTTATGAGTTCAAAAAAATACTGAAAAACCCGTTCTTTCTCTTTCACTCTCAGGTTTTGGTGAGCCTGTCACAAGCTTTTCCCAGAAACAGGCAAGCTCAAGTTTTTGTATCATCAAAAAGAACTGTAAGAAAAAATACAGCTACTGTTGCAAGACTCACAGCAAAATCAAAGAAGATTGTGTTTTAAATACTTTGGTAAATGGACAAAGAGAAGGTAGTGGCCTTTTTCATACATATGTGCCTCAGTTTCAACAACCAAGTCTATTTTGATTATTTTACTTGTAGGACACAGGGTTGATGTTTTCAGGGTAACCAAGAACAAATAGAAAAAGAGTCTCAATTTTTTGGTATCTCTTTGCTTGAAAGCCTTTACCATCACCTGGTTAATACTCTGCAAATGAGGCCCTTTAAGATGTCCTGAGTTAACATCTGAAAATGGGCCACTCTACCCCATCAGGTACCTTAAAGATCCTCGCCTGGGATTTTAATGAGAGATGAGAGAATGATACTGCAGGAGCCTGTCACGCTGCGGCTGCCTTTGCTCCTCTCCCCGTTTGCCTCTTTAGCTTCATTCTGAACAGAGGTTTTCTTGTCAGCTTTACTTTCGTGCCCTGTGAAGTTGGGGATTGTCTGTGGAGGGGAACGATCGGTGTGTGCTCGGCTGCAGCCAGTCCTCTGCATCCCGACGTACAACCAGCGATGCTCTGCCAAGTCTGGGTTTGGTTGCAGGTTCCTCTCTCTCCGTAAATCTGTCAGTGGATTTTGTGCCGTTTTATAGGATTTGTAAATCCATTGCAGGGGACAAATATATAAATACACTTCTGGGCTTACAAAGGAGTCAGATGTTCTGGTGAAATCCCATGATTAAACCGACCAGCTTCTCAGTCCAGATTCTGATGTAAAGATTTACCGGCAGATTTTATGAGTCAGATGTGAGATGCAGAATAAGACCTCCAGCAACACAGTTTTCTGCATTGAAACCACAGCATAACCACAACAGACGATTGACTCAATAACCCTTTCTTGGTGTTTTTTTGTTGTTTGCTTGGTTGGGGGTTTTTTTGTTGGTTTTCCTTTTTTTTTCCTCCTACAACTGATACTGCAACGCTGCGTTTTTCGCCTGCTTATTAAAGAGCTGCAATAGCAAACAGCAAGTGCCACGTCCGCCCCATCCCTGCTGTCAATGCCCAGGCACAGCCTTACGTGGCCTCCCCAGTCCCCCGGTTTGGCTCTGCACTGGGAGGGAGCCAGCTGTGCTGGGTTATTAATTTGCAGCCTTCCAAAGTACTGGCATTAACGCGCCGGTCCCCGGCGGGTTGAGCTGTCGCGCTGTTTACATTTCACGTGTTTCTCATTTGAACTGGGGCAATGCACCCAGGGCTGGGATTGGCAGCGGGGCTTGGCCAGAGCCTTGGGAAGCCACACTGCATCTGGGCTGCCGAGGGGACCTTTGCCCAAGGGCTCACCCGGTGCTGAACTGTGGCGCAGCGTTGTGGGCTCTTCCCAGTAGCATTCGCCAGTGGCAGCACGGGGAGAACTGGGCTGGGGAATGGGAGGGATCCTGGCAAAAGGCAGAGCGGGTGCAATGCTGATGTGGTCTGGGGAATAAACTCCCCTCCCTCCAGCTGGCTGCAGTCCCTGGGCAAACCAAAACCCCAGCTGGACCTGCCCCTCTCTGAGCTGGGGGCAGCCGAGGGAGGAGGTGGAATGAACACAAGGAACAAGATTAATCTGTCAATCAAACTCAAAACATTTTTTTTTTTTTGTGGGGGGGAAAGAGGGAGGGAGACAGGGGGATGAAGACAACTTAAGGGTAAAATATAATCCTGTCCCTCCAGATCTGAATCACAACCAGTGATTTTAGGACTCCTCCTCTTTTACATCCCTCCTGAGACATCTTATACCGTCTACTTTCCTGAACAGCGTTCGTAATTCTGGCAAAGCTCTCTCCAAAATGGGTCACTTCTTCAAAGATGGAACATGGAGCTGTTTTCAGTGACTGCTATTAGAGGACAAGGGCATTTATGTTTTCACGCAGCTGGGAGCAAGATACAAAGTGTACCAGAGTTTAGGTGTAAATGTTGCTTCACAGATCTGCAGGCTGCAGTGTGGAATTTTTACAGGAAGGGAAAAAGAAAAAGAATCTGAGATCGATGCTGGAGAGAGATGTGTGGGAAGGAAAGGTGCACACCAGGAAGGAAGCACAGAGAGGGGTAAAATACCCCCCAGAAGTGCCCAAAGTATATTTGTGAAAGTCATCTCCATGCTAAATCCATTAAAACTGAGAATTTCTACTGTGTTGTGCCACTCCGCTGAGTGTGGCAGCAGAGCACCCAGCATGCTCTTTCCATTCAGCCTTCAGAAAACCTGAAAACAAACAGAACATTTCCAGGTACTTGTGGAGCTAAGGATTTGCCTGCTTGCAGCCATGTGGGGTGTGACAAGGGTTTGGTACCTGGGATGAGAGCTGGGACCGGCCCCAGCCCCTGGACAGCTGGGAGCAGAAAGCTGGGACCCATGCCAACCTCATGAGGTTCAACAAGACCAAGTGCAAGGTCCACCATCTGGGTGGAGGCAATCCCACGCACTGATAGAGGCTGGGCAGGGACTGGCTTGAGAGCAGCCCTGAAGAAAAGGACTTGGGGGTACTCAACCAAACTGAAGCAAATCGAATGACTTCACTGAGGCAACCCCAAAATTCAGTAAGAGAGTCAGGACCTGCTCTGAGATGTTGTGGTCAGCAGGTCGAGGGAGGGGATTCTCCCCCTCTACTCCGCTCTGGTGAGACCTCACCTGGAGTGCTGGGTCCAGTTCTGGAGCCCCTGTTACAGGAAGGATATGGATGTGCTGGAACGTGTCCAGGGAAGGGCCACGAGGATGATCAGAGGGCTGGAGCACCTCTGCTATGGGGACAGACTGAGAGAGTTGGGGTTGTTCAGTCTGGAGAAGAGAAGGCTCTGAGGAGACCTTGTTGTGGCCTTCCAGTGTCATCAGGGGGCTACGAGAAAGGTGGGGAGGGACTTGTTAGGCTGTCGGGCAGTGATAGGACTAGAAGGAATGGATCAAAACTAGAGGTGGGTAGATTCAGATTAGTCATTAGGAAGAATTTCTTCCCCATGAGGGTGGTGAGCCACTGGAACAGGCTGCCCAGAGAGGTGGGGGAAGCCCCATCCTTGGAAGTGTTTAAGGCCAAGCTGGCTGGGTCTGTGAGCAACCTGCTCTAGTGGGAGGTGTCCCTGCCCATGGCAGGGGGGTTGGAACTGGATGAGCTTTAAGGTCCCTTCCAACCCTGGCAATTCTATGATTCTATGTCCCCCCACCCATCTCTTCCACCAGAGCTCTCAGAGGAGCGTGGCTTTTGGAGCCACTGGCTACAAAGCCTTTCTGCCACCACATTTCATAGAGTACAAACATGTCCCTTGAAGAAGGGACAGATGCACCAGATTTTTCCTGCCAAGTCTCCCCCAGCTTGCATTAAGATCCAGGTTCAGAGCGTGGTCAAAGTGCTCAAGCTGCTGCTAAGATATGACAATTAGCTATTTATACAGCTTAATGGGAGTTGTTTCCTACCAAGACTATAGGCAAAACTGATCTTATTCGGCATTAATGTGAAACCTACTGTGTTGAGAGAGAAAACCAAGAGCTGTACTAAAAATAAAGAGGATGATGGACAGACGTACGGCTGTCACAATAGAAACAGAAACCCTCTGATCAGCTGTGGACCCTCCATGTCACTCAGAACAGAGTTATTACCGGCAACGGCAGTTTGGCTCTCCCATGTTTCCATTTAGGAACTTTATTTTAAATGAAGCTGAGGAAAAATTGGCATTTCTGCCAAAGCGTTGACATTTTCCAGGAAACAGAGAGTATTGAGAGCTGCTGGTTCAGAATTACATTTCAGTGTGCTGACAGAGATAGCGCACTGGGACTTGTACCGCGCTGAGAAGTCCAGTTCCCAGTGGCAAGAAGTTTAAGACTTTGCTGCCACTAAGACCAAGCCCAGATTAAACACTTGATTATAAACTCAAGCGTTTCTAAATGCTTTCTTTTGCATGCTAATATCAGCTGCTCCTCAGAGCTTCCCAGAGATGCTCCAGGGGACCTCCTGGCTGAGTCCCAGTAGTGACACGTGGTGGAGCACTGGAGCTGACCCAAGCAGGGCACTCGTGGGGCCAAGAGCATCTGCACCGGTGCTTCTGTCGTTGCATCCACCCTGTACATCCTCCCCGTACATCCTCCCCATCCCTTACGAAAGGCCCATTCTCCAGATCTGTTCATTGTGCCACAGATGGATTAAAACCCAGGTGTCTAAAAGCAAACTCCCAAACTTTTGACGTGCAGTTTTGAGTGCTCAACAATGAGCGGTGCCACTTGTCTCATGGGTGGGAGGGTGCCCATGACATCCACAGAAAACAGTCAGGAGAATACCAACTGCTTTTGGAAAAAAAAAAACCATGCTGCAAGGGTTACCTCAGCTCCTGCCTTGCACAGTGTGGAGAAGCAAAGTCTTC
>JANVCC010000146.1:762870-792847 GCA_025345505.1 Todiramphus chloris collaris | reverse complement strand
TTTTTTTTTTTTTTTTTTAAGAAAGCCTGCTTGATAAATTACTAAAGGGCCTCATTAACTGCAAAGATTTGTCAGTTTTCCCAAAGCAATCAGGGTGTTAGTCAGACCGAAGAAGCAAATGGAAAAGTGAAATGGAAGCCAAGCACAGCCCTATTAATCCTGTGGTATGGATCGACATTTGTCAACTCTATTGAAGTTTGGTGTACCGAATAGAGCCCAAGAGACCACTCAATTACTTTATCTCTGAGCAATTAGGATCCTGCTCTTTCAGGTCAATCTGTTAGCACAGAAGGGGGAAAAAAAAAAAAAATGGACATAAGATTAACAGTAGAAAATCCATTGCCTTATGTTTTGGGGTCCTTTAGAGGAAAATAAACCCAGAGATTCCCTTTCAAATGCTGGGTTTGAGGCAATGAGAGAGTTCACTGAAGTCAGCATCAGCAAGGGGCTCTCCAACAGGGTCATGTCCCGGTCTTCATCTCTTCCCCTGTGTTTGCCAGATGATTGCAGAAGGATCAGTCTATTCCCATAGCCCAAAACAACCCAGCTATGGTTTTAAGTTGCTACACTGAGAAATGTCCATTAAAGAAGGACTGGTGACAGTTGTACCACAGAAGCAAAGCACTCATAAGGTTCAGGCTATGAAGTCTATGAGCCACTTTTAGGTCCTTCTGAGCAATGTGAGAGCAAAGGTTCTTCAGGAGAAGAAAGTGGATTTTTTTTTTGTTGTCGTTGCATATACATTTTGGTGTAGTTCATAATTCATTTGCAGAAGGCAGGTAGGTACAAGGAGATGCACAAGTTTGAAGGAGTTTTTCAAAGGATACAGAAAGGTATAGGACAGGAGAATGATTTACAAATCTCCTGTATTCAGGGACACTGAGATTTAACTTGAAACTCGCAGCTTCTGCTTCTGACCTTAAAAAAGACATGTGTGTCTGGAAGTGTGTCCTTTTAAGCAAGAGCATCTGTTGGCATAATAAAAAATACTGCCTCTCCCTGGAAGCCTTCCTCTCCCACTCTCATGCCCAGAATGATACTAACACTTGGGAATGGAAACCAAAGCCAAGCCTACGCCATGCCCCACAGAGATGTCAACGTATTGAAGCTGTCCTGAGCTGGGTCCCACCTAGGTAATTTGAGCCCAAGCAGGAGGGCCACTGTGGTACCATGGCCTTCAGCCACCAGTTACCAGCTCTTGTGACCACACAGCTTACACGGAAATCTGCATCATCACAACTCACTATTGAAGGAGGACTGGTGAAAGCCAGGTTACGCAGAGCTACGGGGACTGCAATCAGGCATCTTTATTACCTATACAGAAAGACTCTCCCCTAAAGTTGCAGTATGGATTGGTTGTTCCACGACTGCCCAGCGAAGGATTCTTTTTTCATGTGAAGTAGAGATGCTGGAGAATGGAAACAGCAAACATTTTTTTGATGGAACTACTGAGAAAAGTAAAATGTGCTCTGCAAAAATTGGCAGCAAACAAGGAATGGGAAATGGAATTGCCAAATTATTACCTTCAGATGCAGGATCCTGTTTGGCTCATTGAAGACTAGAGAGGGGGAAAGAGGTTTCCAAAAAATACCCAAATAAATCAGAAGTCATGAATGAATGAATGCATTCATCTCCTACAGACTGTTGACTCACTGCTCTTCAATAATGGCAAGCTGACCTTCTGGGCTTCATGGCACTGCCTTATTCCTTGATCTAATGACTGGGATGTTTTAAGGAGGAGAAATACAAGGACAGTTAATTTTAGTCCAGATTTAGATTGGGCATTAGGAAGAAGTTCTCTACTGTGAGGGTGGTGGAACACTGGAACAGGTTGCCCAGGGAGGTGGTGGAGGCCCCATCCCTAGAGACATTCAAGGTCAGGCTTATTGAGGCTCTAACCAACCTCGTCTGGTTGAGGATGTCCCTGCCCATGGCAAGGGGGTTGGGATAGATGCTCTTTAAGGTCCCTTCCAACACAAGCCTTTCTATGATTATACAATTCTATGATATAAAAGCCTCTCCCCAGTATGGTTGTCTTCCACCATCGTTCAGACAGGGACTCTTCCTTCCATCCCTGAAACAGTGTGCTTGTTAGCATCAGAGGGGGACACTGTGTCCCTCCATCCCTGAATCATAGTTTCCAGCACTGGTATGAAAAACTCAGTAAGAGCACAGCTCTGTCACAGTGTGAGAGCTTAGTGTGGAGCCCCAGACACTGGATTCCTGGGATTAATCAATTATACTAGCCTTAATATTTAATGAATAGTAACTAGTTGGCCTTCTCCTTGCAGACACAAGTTGAAAAATGCAAGTTGTGTGTATTGAAAAGGCCCAGAAAGCTGGAGGCAAATAAACAGACCATTTTTATTTTAAACCTCATGATTTTTTCAAAGCCATCTCTACAATGCCAGCGTATGCCAATACCATAAGCACGAAGGACTAGTGGTCCAGTTCATCACTCCATCACTCCACAGCCATGCTGGGATAACTCTGCTGAAGTCCACACACCTGCACTGGTCTAACTGCAGCATTTCTGACTGCCCAGTAAACCCCATGGCTCCTTCTTCTTGGGCTAGGTCTGCTTTGCCCAGCCTCCGAGAAGCTCTAGCAATACTCACGTGTGAACTCTCAAATAACCCATAAAATAACCTCTTCCAAAGAAGTATCCCTCTAGACTACTATCTGGGTCTCACTTTATGCAATTTCAGATAGTCAGAGAACTTTACATGCTACATTGCTCTCAGAAATAGAATTCTCCTAAAACACAGCTTTGAGCAGCACGTATTTCAGTGTCGAGAATTATGCTAACCAATGCTCATCTAAATTATTATATTAACTGGAAAGGGGGAGCACACACGATTTAACAGGGGAGAAAGAGTAACAAATCTAAGAAGAAAAATTGGTATTTTACAGAGAGAAGAAAGCCAGGAATCTAGTGACTATAAAAGCTTTGCTGGAATTAAAGAACCTTTTATTATGGGAATTTAAAAGCTTTTTCTTTTCAGGGTACAGGTGACAGAAGGCAGTACAAGCACCTGCTAGGGACAAGCGTATTGGCAGGTGCCTAGACACCAGGGCAGTCAGGAAAAACTGGCAGTGATGAAAGCAGGTTTTGGTAGACCTGAAAATTATGTTGTACCTCACGTCAGTACAATTACCGGCTCCATCCTGCCAGGGGAAAAGGCAGCCCTACCAGAAGGGGAGGCACCTCCTCAATCAGAGGTTTCTCCTTCCCCCAATCTACACCAGGCTGGGCACAATTAAGGATTTTGACCTGAGTCATTGTTACTTCCAAGGCTGCTGTTCAGCAGAGATCAAAGCTGCCAGCACAGCTCTGCTGCCAGCTAACGGAAGGGAAGTCTCACTCAAATCGCCCCAGTCAGGGGACAGAACTTGTATTAGAAATGTGTATCTGCAAAGAGTTAATGATTCCTGTGGTTGCTAATTCAGCAGGGGAGAGTTCTTCTGTGATCAAAGCAAAGCAAATCCGAAGTCCTGGCTCTGGCTCTCCCCTTAGCTCATTCTTTTACACTGGAAAATGGTATTTAACCATCTGAGGACTTCTCTTTCTGCTCTGGAAAGAGGAACATACGTGCGTGTGTGTCCACACACGTGTGTGTGTGTGAGCGTGTCTGTGTGTCCATCACATTTACAACTGTATTTTACAGTGTCCTGAGTCCACAAACACTTTGAAAGAGCTGTCAGATCTTTTGCTGACAGCAGCTGAAGCAACACAAAGCAGTATTAGCCATTTCAGAGCTCCTTCTGCAGCACATGCGAGGAACTGTTGAATAAACCGGGTGAAATACAGTAACATGTTGTACTTCACATTTCTTTGGGAGCGACAAAACTTTATTTACTTGATGGTTTTGCTTTGAATATAAAAAAAGACTCGTAAAGAAAGTGTTTTCTTACTAGTGTAGAGCATGTTGTCTGGGATCTGAGCAGCAGTAGAAGGTGTATTTATCATGTAACAGCAGTAGGAAGAGCTACTACATACAGAAACCTCCTTCAAACCCAACATAAACTTGAGGAAAGGGACTCT
The DNA here is from genome assembly GCA_025345505.1 of Todiramphus chloris collaris. Classification (NCBI taxonomy): domain Eukaryota; kingdom Metazoa; phylum Chordata; class Aves; order Coraciiformes; family Alcedinidae; genus Todiramphus; species Todiramphus chloris. The sequence goes on along the minus strand of JANVCC010000146.1, from coordinate 788,802 downwards.
CTGTCCCTGCAAAGACTACAAAACTACTTTGTAAAGTTCTTCTGCCTCCACATTGCCTATGTGCTTGTATTGGTTCCTCATTGTATTGATTACATTGCAGTGATAAAATATAAATTCAGGATATTCGGCAATGACAGCTTTACTGCCTTATTGCACTGATCATTACAGAAAGCATAAATTGGGTCATAATTCTGAAGAGTCATCAGAAAACCATGTGCAACATAAAGTTATTCATTTGAAATAGTGCTTATGAGATCTTCAGGAGAAGATCAATATGTAAGCGCGTGTACATTGGTGCGAGTGGAGGGATGGCTCTGATACACACGGGGGGACACATGGACACATACACAGACACACATGGGGACACACATGGGGACATACACATGGGGACACACACGGGCACATGCATGGATGGACACACACACAGACAGACACACATACAGACACACACGCAGACAGACAGACGGACACACGCCCTCAGCATCAATCCTTCCCACCCCGTACAGTCAGGAGCCAGGCAGACCGACAGCCAGGTCACCCATCAATCTCCCCACTGCTGCTGGTAGCTCTTCGCTGGGCAGATGGCTCAAGAGAAACTCTGCAGAGTTCGGATCCACTTCCTTCTGCCCCTCGGTCCCGCATCGCTGCCCCGCTTATGCCAGGGCTGCCCTCTGCGGAGGAGCGGGGAGAAGCAAAGCCAGGGCAGGAGCACAGTGCTCTTCACAGCGCCGGCAAAGCGCAGTCACAAATAGTTTCTTCCCCCTCACTTTTGATGGAATATCGGAATTGGATAAAGATGTGGCTCGTGAGCTAAAGAGACCGTGGAGAACTCAGGACCAAAGCGTGTGTCCTGGTGTGAGTGAGAAGAGCAGTGGGTGTGCTGAGTGCTGCCAGTTCCCAGCTCATCTTCTCCCCCTGCCCTGGCTGCAGGCAGCAGCTGTTGGCACAGGCAGGGGCTGCTCCCAGCAGGGAGAACCCCCCATGGGCAGAGGCAGTACCCGGGGGGTGCAGAAAGGAAAAGGGGACCCCAAACTGCCCAGCCAGGGGTCCCAGCCCAGGGCGGGGGAAAGCTGAGGGGTCACAAGGGGCTCTCCCCACTTTGCTCAGCTTGGGTCCTCCTCCTGTTTCTTCTTATGGCACCCGAGGAGGACTCTGCCCTTCTGCCTTTGATCCCATTCTGTGTGTTCCTGAATCCAGCACCAGAATCCAGCTCCTGAACACAGCTCCCATCTGCTGCTGGGCCCACTCTGGGACTCTCCCAGTGCCTGCTCCACAGCACCAGTGTGGATGGTGATGTAATTGCCATCAGGGGGTTGGGTTCCATACTGGTTTTGTGTATATTGGCATATATTCCATTGTTATAATTTCATTCAATCTGTTCTAGTTCCTTTTCTACTCACTGAGTCTCTCTCCCTCATTCCCTTTCTCTTCCCCTTGGGGAGGGAGGGGGGGTTAACAGAGAGTGGCTGTGACAGGTCTAGCAGGCAGCCCTGGCCCTAACCCCTGGCAGTGTGTGTGTCTGACAGCACTACCAGCTCGTGCTTTGTCTTCTCCACACCAGCGGCTAAATCCAGAAATTACTGGGCATGTGCTCCAGGAGGACCACTGGATCCCAAATAATTAATCGATGCTGGAAAGGGAAAGCCACTGTGATACGATCAAGGCTGCAGCTATAAGCCTGTCACTCTCAGGAGCAGCCCTGTAGACTGCATTCTGGCCAGCTTTTCTTAAGTGCACAGCAAACACCAGCCCACCTCCTCGATGGGGCTGGTTCCGCAGGGGCCACAGGCATCCTTGTGAATCACTGCCTGTGCTTTTCAAGACTCTTGTCCCAGCTCTGGTCCAGCACAGGACTCTTCCTTATGGTTCTTACTCTCTGACCAGCTAAGATGCTCTGCCATAAGCAGGAGCTACAAACACACAGCAGCTTGGCCCAGCCTGTTCTATTTTTCCATTAATTAACCCTAAGAACATCTTCCAGTCCTCATTGCAGACTCATTGTCAGCTCTGGATTCAGACACTTCAGTATCAGCTCCCAGACCCTGCCTGTAAGTGCTGGAGCGGCTGCGGCTGGCGCTAGCACCAGGCTGCCATCTCCCAGCAGCAGCCCACAGCACGACATCAAACGGGCTGGTGATATTCAGCATCCCTTGTGAAGTCTGATTGCAACAAATAGTTTGACAACTTTAAACCTCAGAATGAATGTAATGGTCTCCAGCTGCAAATACTATAAATCTGGTAGAGTTAAAACTACTGAAAGATCAGATAAGAGCTGCTCAATTTTAAACAGAATATGTAGTCTTCTCTCTTCCATTGTGTTTTATCAATTAACCTTCAGCAAGCACAAAGGTTTCCCTAGATCTGGTGCTCCTGCTGGCATTTGGAGAAAAAGATACAAATTGTACAGATTTTTTTCTTTTTTTAAGGAGAACACTTTTAATAACCAAAATGTTTCTGCACTTGGAATAATGAGAGTGACTTTTCTCTTTCAAATGCTAAATTATTTCAAGCTGAGCTGTTGGATACCATTAATAATTCAAGGAACTCTGCTTTGGGTAAGAACAACATTTGTTGGAAGGTGTTACAGCACAGGAATAACCTGACTTTCAAAGTTATTTTACCGTATTTTTATTCTCTTTATGAGAAAAAAAAAAAAGGTTGCACTGGTAAATTACAGGAAGGAGCTGTTAATATGCCACTTGCAAAACGAGTGGGACTGAATGACTGCAGGCAGTCCCAAGGGTGCTAACTCTGATCTACTTTGCCCTCCTTCTCCAGAACATCAGCTGCTTAGAGCTGTGGCTTTCAACCTCTTCTGATCTGCAGACACTTAGACACTGCCGGTGCAAGCTGAGCCCCTACATGACTATTTTGATCAGCCCACTGCCAATAGGCTGGCATTTCCCAACTCCCTTTCCATATCTCTTTAGAAGTTGTCTGTGGGTCATCAGTAGACCATAGGAAGGAAGTTCCCCAGTTTTCTAGTCAATGAAGAATGAAAGACATGAAGAGCATGTACCTCTGGAGGGGAGCTCATCTCTCAAGGGTTGGATCCCATGGATCACACTTTGGAGGTGCCAGCCTCTCTCCACTGATGCTAGTGACAAGTTAGGTGACTGAAGGAGACCCAAAACCTACTTTCTGGGAGGTAAAGCCTAGCAACATTTTGTCTTCCTTCCAGAAATGAGTTAAATAAACCAATGCACTTAAGAGAATAGCAAATTTTAGAAGACGGATCCACGTGCAGTGCGGTATTTCAAGGTCTCCACATTTAGAGATGGGAATTTGAGTCAGCTTGTTGACAAAGCTGCTTTTCCAATATTCAGTCCACATACAGGTTTAGAATTACTTCTCTCTGCAAAGTTCAGCTGTGGAATTATGCACGGTGCTTACGTCAAATTAGAACACTCCTCATCCTCCTGCAAAACTCAACTGGCAGCCCAGCTGACGTAGAAGTAGTCCTATTAACTACACTCCTGAATCATTTTCACATGGGTTACACAGAGATGTTGCAGCCTAGGCACCGTGGTCTCCTGCAATGGTGCTGTGATGTTAAATCCATCCTTACTCCCTCCTCAAGTATTACTTCCAATTTTCATGACTTTCTATACAACTTCTTTCTCGAATTTTCAGTTCTTGTAAGAAGTGCATATTAGTGGGCTAGGTTTCTTTTTAACTGTTAGGAAAGTGAATTAAGATAATTCAGAATAAAAGAGAAAGTATTCATTAGAAACCCACCAAGCAGACAGGAAAGCACCCATGGTCTTGCCCAGCACCCTAGAGAAGCTATCCTCTATTACAGACACAATCTTGTTTTCAAACATTTATAGTACCTTTGAATTTATAGGTGTCATTGATATCAAATAAGCAAAGCAAATAACTTGCGATAGAAAGGGGAAATTTGGGTCTTTCACACATGTATCAGTGATTCTGCAGAAAATGAACTGTTTATTCCACATCAAGTTTGAGACCAATACTAAACGAAGCCCCCATTTCCAAAGAATTTTGCTCTATTCCCAGGAAAATCCATGACATACAGAATCATAGAATCATAGAATTGTCAGGGTTGGAAGGGACCTTAAAGATCATCTGGTGCCAACCCCCCTGCCATGGGCAGGGACACCTCCCACTAGAGCAGGTTGCTCACAGCCCCATCCAGCCTGGGCTTTAACACTTCCAAGGATGGGGCTTCCACCACCTCTCTGGGCAGCCTGTGCAAGTGTCTCACCACCCTGATGGGGAAGAAATTCTTCCTAATGTCTAACCTGAATCAACCCATCTCTAGTTTTGATCCATTCCCTCCAGTCCTACCACTGCCCGACAGCCTAAAAAGTCCCTCCCCAGCTTTCTTGTAGCCCCCTTCAGATACTGAAAGGCCACAATAAATCTCTGAAAGTCATAGCTGTTTTACTGGAAACAAACTCCCAGCTTTCTATAAATTTTGGATTTTACTCCCTCCTAATCTTAGTGTCAAAAATGGTCGTGTTTGTCAAGGCAAAGTGAGTTTAAAAGCAAAGAAAAGTCCAAGCTTCAGATGTCTCCAATCTCCAAATCTGGGTTTGGAGTCTGATGTGAAGGTTTGGGATCTGACCACAGAGTAAAGGCTTGCACTGTTTTTTAGCACTTGACAGGAAAATTTTTACACAGCTCCTGTTATTCATTGAACCTTATTAATTTAAGCTTAAGTTTTAAGAAGTATCTGAAAGGAGAGTTGTTGTAGAGGTCATTCCTATGTTAAACCTGTCAATGTAAAGGCCTCCTGTGAGATGAGATCTGAAGGACTTATTAAAGAAGCATATTGAGTGAGCAGAGTACAGCAGCCATCAGATATTCCATGCTGGGCTTTTTCCTTTTTCCTTTCTGTGAAATCCTCAACTGTGACAAATATTGATAACATTGTGAGCGGATCTTACGTGCGTTGTCTAATGTGTTTTATAATAATTCATTCAGATGCTGTTGTGGCTGCTAATTAAGAAAGTTCCTCATTGCTGGTGACACTTAGAGGGAGAAGACTTGGCTGTTTTGTCATGGGGATGACTGGGGATACTCTATTATGTGTCTGACCACCTAGTCAAGAAGAAACCAAGCAAAGTACCTCAGAAAAAAATATTATTGGAAAGAAGTGAAGGTTAAAACACCTCAAGATGTGGAATTTCTGGTGAATGAGAAGTTGCAAAAACATAATCTTTAAAAGAAACGATGAAGGACAGACTTATTCTTCACTATGGGGAGGATGAAGGTGGAGGCTTTCTTTCCAGAATGGACTACATTGGTGCATAAGGTCATGGTCTAGCATTGGGAGGTCAGTTTGGAGAAGGTTTATCTGTGCACCCTGGTTGTGGTATAAATATGCTATAGGGCAGCTGTGGCCCTAAGCTGTGGAGAAATCCACAGGGGCTCTGAAGCACCATAAAGGTCGTCCCATATGGACTGAAGGAGATTGTCCTAAGGATAGCCCAGGCTGGTATTCTGCAGAGATGGTCATAAGATGGAAGAGAGCCCTGCTCCTTGGTCCTGCCCACCACAAATCTGGACAGGTGGAGAGGATCTCAAGTGCTGAAGGATTAACTCTACCCTGTGTGCTCCTGCAGAAAAGCTGCCTGGCACGTGGGTCCTGCCTGCAGGCTGCACAGCCAGAGCCAAGGGCCATCGCACGGTCCCGTCACTAAACTGAGGAGCATTGCAGTGCAAGTCCCACCCAGGCATGAGGAAGGAGAAGACCTACATCAAAGCCACTGAGCACCCTGCCCAGCAAGCTAATGCTGATGTTGAACGGGCCAGCAGCTTTTTGTGCCTCGTGATCTCAATGTCACCAAGAGGCTTTTGGGAATTGCCCTTCCACACCAGAAACCTGGAAGGATGAAAGGCTGGTTTTTAGTTAACAAATCATATTTGTGCAACAAAACATGTTAAGATCAGATATTTCCTGTGTTCTGCCTCCTATTTCATTGTGTCTAGACTTCATCTTCCCATTTTATCATCTCTTACATTAATGCCTCTTCTAAACCTGCAAGTTTTATGTTGGACTTAAGAGTCATCTTGTTTATCATGCACTGCAATTCCTCACTTCCCTTCTCTTTCTCTCTCCTTTTGTAAGACTCTGGAACAATAGCTAAGCCAAGAAGAATGTTATCCAATAAAAACAGTACTGTCTAGAGGACGAATATTGATTTTCCTGATGCAATTTGTCGCTCATTAACATTTTCTCTTGTAGTGTTATATCACCCTTTCTACCACGTGAGTTGCCTTGGACCATATATTAAGAGGTTCTGTCCTGGGAGCACATGGCCTGTGACGTGATATCCAAAGTAAAATTCCCACGGAAAGCTCAGCAGTGATTGTTATGCCTGAGGGACATTAAAGGCACACTGATGAGCTGCAGTCAGGATCAGCCCTTGCTTCTCTGCAGATGAGACGAAAGATGCTGAGAGCCCTGAGAGACCTTTTTTCTCCCCATACTTGTACAATCTCAGCACCAAGATGTCCTGGTCAAGTCCCAGTCTCCAACTGCCAGCAGTGATCTTATCAGAGACAGCCCTTTGCCGGGGGCATGTGCCTTTCCACCACCTTCGTTACAGCCACAGTCTCCTGTCATGCTGCAAGCCTGCGTCAGGTCGGGTGTGCAGACATGAGAGCACAGCTTTAATGCTGAGCACTGTGATAGAAGAAGATCTCAGTGAGCACATGATGCAGCAGACAGCACTCCTGGGGCTGGCAGCTACCAGGGTACACGTCATCTTGTGTTTTCCATGGCCCTGGGAGAGCTGGGCAGGATCAGCCTTGCTGGTGGGGAAAGGGGCATTCGGAAGTAGCAGGCAAAACAATTTTACTTGCATCACTGGAGTAATGTTTTCATTTTACAGGATTCAGTGTCTAAGAAAGAGGGGAATTACCTGCTTTCATTATCCTGGCTTAGACATAGCAAGAAGGTAGAGATTAATGCCATTAAAACATAACCAATTGGTGCTTAAATGTAACATGACAGATTTAGTCTGAGCACATTCTAAACTGTGGAGTTTTAACAGTGATAATAAAGCATTAAGAGAGACATTGAAGCTTGAAGTAACAGCAGAGAAACAGTTGTGTGCAGTGGAAACAGAAATGAATCCCATTTGGGTTTCAGCCTGTATGGAAATGGACTACGTGCTTAATATGAGAAGCAGCCATTTATTCCCTGGGCTAGTTCTTATAACTACTCCAACTGCTGGGCAATTTAAAACCTATGCATTTTTATAAGTGTCCATATTATTTATTTATTTATTTATTTTTCATTTGATGAAAATAACCCTTTGGCATTGGTTAAATTATACATAGGAAAACCAGGGATGATGCATTGCCAACGTACCGACGGGACAGCCGTAAGGCACCGGCAGCGCTCAACTCCGTAATGCACATCAGCTCACCTCACGGCTTGGAATGACCATGAAGAAACCCACACAGAAGTGATCTCATGAGAAAAAGTTTCCAGCTCTGGAGTTGTACCAACCCCCTGTGGCAAAAAACTCGGGAAAGCCTGCAAAGAGGGATGGAGAGGAGAGGGGTGTGCACAAGGCGAGGTGGGGTCTCGCAGGAGGAGAAGGGCTGAGTTCTGCTGCGTGCGTAGGCTGTGCTGGCCATGGACAGAAGCTGGTGGTTTCTTCCTGCTGCTACTGGCTCAGCGTGACTGCACTGATTAAGTGTGCTCGTGACACCACCTCTCCCTCCCTGCTTAGTGCAATCGAAGGATACACATTCATAAGAAAAGAGCACGCTGCTACAATTTACATATCACGGTTACACTGCCGATTTGATCATCTCCTCCCTGCTTCCTAATCCACCTCCCAGTCATTCGTTCCAGCTCTCAAACCCCTCCACGACTGGCTGCTGTAAGCTCAGCTCTTCTCATGCCTGCACAGGCTTTAGATCGCCCTGCTGCGCCCGTATGGATGCGTATGGGCTCGTATCTGTTATGCAACCCCGGCTCCCCGCCTTGCATGCATCATGATCCAGCATATGTCTGCACAGCCACCCAGAGAATTGACTGGGGCTCAGTCAGCCGTTCACGGGTTGCAGAGCAAGACGCCAGCAGTCATCTCACTGCATCAACCCGGGCTGCTCTGGGAGCTCTGGAAGTACACGGGAGCATCTGGAGATACCTGGACTCCTCACCCAGATCCCCAGTGTCAGTGATGGAGCTGGGGGGGGGTTAAAGAGAGCACAGCCACATCTTTGGCCAGCATGTGAAACACACTTTGTTTATCAGATGGAATACTCTTTTCCACCACTTTAAAAGATACTGTGCGTGAGGGACAACACATACATGCTTGAAGTTGAAAAGTCAGCTCGGCTTTCCCTCCGGACAGATATTTTCCGCAGAGGTGCACACACTAAAAGCAGAATTTAACTCAGTTTTATGAGCCAAAAAACGACAAGCGAAAATTCAGACACTTGAAAAAATTTCAGCATGTAACACTAAGGAAACAAGATAAGCACCTCTGAATAAGCCTTCTCTTGATACAATTTTCTCACTTAGCATAGGTGGTGAGTAGCCCTGGAACACATTAAGACTCAAGATTTCTTACACACACATTGCAGTGAATATCAACTCCAACCCTGAATTTTCTGATAACTTCCAGAAAGGTGGACTCGGAACGGCTCAATGACTTCCCAGAGGACGTGGTTTAAGAACTAATAAATATAGAGAAAAAGAAAGATTTTTTTATCTTTTAGGACTTTTCCATAGACATGCTAAGTTATGAAGGAGCTGTCAGATCTAACTCTGCACGGCCTGAACCTGGGGCATGCGATCATTTGCCCCCAGGACAGTCCTGCTGCCCTTCTCAGGGGTCCTCTGCTGTCCCAGGGACCCCTTGCATGCAGGAGGGTAGGCTCTGACTACAAGGACTGCTTTGGTTAGGGCAACAATCCCAGTTGGCCAGCTAGCCAGTCCCATTTGGGTGGGTGATTTTTGCCCGGGTCACTTGGGGACAGTGACACAGTCTATGGCACAGCCTGGTCTTCCCTGACCTCTGCAAAGCCATCGGTGAGCAAAGGCTCAGTGGGAGTATGGAGATCTTCCCTTGCACGCTCCTCCCCTTCCATGTGGTGATAGAAGCTAAGGTGTCCCACCATGCCCACTGGGGGACACTCCCATTGTGCTCAGCCCAAGCAGAGACGTGCTCACCAGCATTTGGTGGTTGCTGCTCCACATCTGGAGAGAGCTGCTGCTGCTCCACAGCCTTGTCCAAGAGCAAACAGCAGCTCCTGTTCCTAGAATTTTGTTGCCAGCCTGAATGATAAACTGGAGTTCATCATGAGCCTCAAAGGATGCGTTTGCTTTAATTTAGGTTCTCTGTGTGCTCTCCTCTGTTATTTGTTAGCACCCAAAGAGTTGTTACTTTGATTACTCTGGTTCATAAATGGAAAATAATGTCAGACAAATTGCACAAAGGCCACTGTTGGCAAGAACCTGACCGACAGGGAGGTTTTTTTAAATTTTATTTACTAACTTCTTTTCATTTTGGCCAATTAAGCTAGTTGGAATTTACTCTCTACCCATGGTGCGTGTACACACTGCTCCTCCTCACCCCCTCCATCCCAGTGTGGTGGGTTACCCTGGATCCCTACTCTAGTCTGGAAGCTCTCTTTTTTTCCTCTCAATATTCTCTCCTCTCTCATTTCCCTCCTGACTGAGCCTTTTTGGTTCTCCTGCATTTAATGTAAATAGGTGGCCAGGCTAAGAGGTGCAGGGAAGGAAAAGGGGCTCCAGACACCAAGAACTTGATGCTAGAGACCTGTCTCCATTTCCCAGGTAAGGCTCCTGCACAGCTGGGAACAAACCCCCAGGGCATGGCCAGTGACACTGCCCAGCCTGAAGCTGTTGTCCCCTATGAGACTGAGCCTCCCATCACTGCCTCTCTGCCAGGAATCACTGCACAATCCTCCAGCACCATCGGGTAGTAGCATCCTCTCAGCTCCTCGCACGGTCATCCCCTCCCTTCTTTTAGTCACTCACAAGGTGGACTTGCAAAAACCTGCTGCTGCTGAAGCTGTACCCGCAGCACATGGGCATAGGCTGGTTCTCTGAAGTCTGCTCCTTACTCACAGAGATGCTCCTTCAAAAAGCTTCTTAGTGAGCAGGTACACATCTCCAGAGAGACCCTCAAAGGTGGAACAGAAACAGGCAAACCCGACCCCTCAAGATACTGAAGCCTTCTCATAAGCCTTTGCCTTTACACCTTGGTCTTCCATCTGCTACCAACTCCTACTTGTCCATCCCACCTTCTGCTCTTCCTTTTGTCTTCCCATCCATTTTTCATACTGTCCTTTCCCTCTCCTGCTGCCAGCGTGTGCCTTTGGAGCCATCACTGTGTCAATCCAGGGGCACTTGCATGTGGGAGCCCCGTAGAGTCTGAGAGAAATCAAGGTTCCTAAAACTAACATCACCAACTGAAATAATCATAATTATTATTCTAATAACAAGTACAAATACAGTTCTGTTCCTGGGAAAGTCAAAGCCTCACTGCAGGGACAGGGGTAGACAAATCCACGTCTGCTACAACTCTGCTGAAGACAAAGGTGGTTTCTCCTTTGGTTCAATGCCTCTGGCTTCCCTGGGGAATTTTGGTAACCAGTTAGAAAGTGCACAGAAAGGGCAAGAGGTGTGGAAAAAAATTGTTTTATACAGGTCTGAAAAGTAAGGGAAGGAAGTTCTGATAGATTTTAGCTGTCATAAATTCATTTATTTGTCCTGTGAAACCTGGGGGAAACCCTTGCAAGGCAAAGAGACAGGAAGGAAAAGCAGCTTAATGGGAGGGATGCATTTTAAAATTCCTCTGCTTTCGTTGCGTGTCGTGCCAGCTTCAGGGCTGTGCAGAGGATGGGAGACCAAATTCACAGGGGATTTCAACATCCTCAAACTTGGCTTCATTCCGAATGAGAGCTGAACAAGAAGCCTTTGAAATTATCGGCTGCGACAAGGGCACATCCTTGTTGTTTGTTCACATTTAGCTCTGCAGGCGCCGCGCTCTTCTGCTAGGGAGGCTTCGAAACCTCCTGGGTGCTTTGTCCCCAGGGCTGCTGAACGCTGGGCCAGGAGCATCTCGCTGGGAGATGGGTGCAAAGGGCAGGGTGGGAGGGGAAGGGCGAGAGAGAGATGGGGGGAGCCTGGAGCGTGCAACACCGGGGACTCTCGGGAAGAGCGTGAGGCTCGGGGAGCAGATGTGCATCCCAGATGTGACATTCCCATCGGATGGCTACAAGCCAGCGAGCAATAAAAGCTGCTGGTGTGGGCGAAACTTTCACCTGAAGGGCACGCTGCCTGGGGAAGGAGAAGGAAGATTAGCTGCTGGCTTTTAAAATCTGAAGAGTGCCTTCCTGGAATATCTATTTTAAGCTGCAAAACGCAGGCATTCCACATTGAAATGAGACATTTTGACACTACTGCAGTTGCAATATGTTTCCTTGGATTAAGGCAAGCATGAAAGGTTCTGGGAGAAGCATGGGGGTTAGGCAGCTGTGCAGTGCCTGCAAACGTGTCTCTGCCAAGCCTGCACTGGGGAGGTCCTTATACTGGGTTCTGGAGTCCCAGAGGAGTTAAACTGGGTTGTGGCTTGTCTTGGGTTTTAGGAAGTTCTCACAATTATTTCTTTTTTTTTTTTTTTTTTTGCATGAGCTCAGGTATGAGTTTACCTTCTAATCACAAGGGGGTCTCCAGTGCTCACATCTGTTGCCTTTGTATTGTCTGCAGGTAAGACAGAGGACACTCCCCACTGCTCACAAGCACTTTTCCCTGCAGCACTTAGGTGAAGGGTTTCATTATTCAGGCTGGTTGCAGCGCAAACAGCAGGGCTTTGCTTTGAGGAATGGAAAGCAGTAGGCAGCTGAAGACTTTGAACTTTGTTTTTACCTGGATCCTGCAGTTCCCCTGAGATGATTCAAGAGGACCCAGGTCAGTTTCTCCAATGGAATTTTGAGTAACTTCTACCAGCCCCGAGTTTTTCAGCTTTCCTGGTTTGGATGGATGAGAGATGTGGTTGTTCAGCTGGGGAGGAAAGCAGCTTCTCTCACAAGCCTCTTGCAATGAATCAAGAGAAGAGAAAAAAAAAAAAAAAAACCCTAGGTTTTCAAACCAGTCTTTTAGGAAGAAAGTACATTTTCGATGCTCTTCAGCTCCAAGAAGAAACCCCAGATGGTGACCCCATCTTTAATTACAGGTTTTCATCAGCAACACCTTTCACCAGAGCATCAAAAACCTCACTGACCATCACCACCTTCTTATGTGGCCAAAAGCTTAATTTTTCAAGTGAGAAATTGAGCCACGAGGGATTACCCACCAGGCTGATCATTAGCTAGTGTGCTGCTTATGTTCTCTAGGGACGTGTTACCTTCTTTCTTGCAGTTACTTTTACCCACAAAATCAGAAGATGTCTTGGGGGAGATGAAGAAGACGGATGGAAGCTCCACAGAGCAGGGGAAGGTGGGAGGCTTGGGTCAAACATGTTGATATGCTGATGAGTCAGGTGTGGACCCAAAGTAGTCACTGAACATACCCAAGGGATGCACCAAACACAGCTTTCAGCATTTAATTCAGGATAGCTGTTTGCAGGATCCAGGATTTCAAACACAGAATTTTTAGTGCCTTTAAATATTTTACAAAAAATACACAATATTTGCCATTAAAGACATTCTCATGTGCTACAGTGTCACTTGCATTGCTTAAAAGACCTATTATGCAGGATACAATATAGCACTAAAACACATCTTTGGTGACATAGGAGAAGTTGTTCTGGAGATATTTTCTAAGTTAATAATGAAAGGATTTTGGCAAAGTTCTTTGCTTCTTTTTTTTTTTTTTTTTTCTTAAAGCTAGTTATTGAATCTTGAATCTCGTTTGAGTATCATCATTAAATAATCATGATGAAAATCTCAACTGTAATGAAACAGAAAATATTTATGGTAATGGTAAGAAGAGAAAAGCAACTCTTTAGGCACCTAAATCATCCTTCTCTAGGGAATTTTACTCATATTTTTAATTACTGGAGGTTGTAAGATTCTTTAATTCTTTTCATTTTAGTTTTGTCATGATCCAGAACTGAAAATACATTCATTTGTTCACTGCATGTGTTTGGGAACCCACCTGTGAGCATTTCTTGCGGGGTGGAGGGGAAGCAAGCTACAGAAAACAGAATTTCAGACTAGCTTAGTTTGAAAGTTAGCAGAGCTTTCTGACATAGAGCAAGGACTGGTACATCCATCCAGCACCTCCAATAACCTGTGCTTTTGCAGAAGTACTCAACACCTGGCCAGAAAGTCATGGGATAATCCACGCTCAGATAAAACCCTGTGCAAACCAAGCAGTGGGAAAGGTGAGATTGGAAGAGCAGGAGCTTTTGGGGCAGAGGGAGCCCCAGGATTGGAATGGGTTTGTGCGAAGCTGTGGGAAGGGAAGGGGGTTGCTGGGTCCCTCTGTGTAACTTACAGAATCATAGAAGAGTTTCAGCTGGAAGAGACCTTCAAGATCATCAAGTCCAACCTTATTCCCAGCCCTATCAAAAACCACTAAACCACATCCCTAAGCACAACATCTACCTGGCTTTTAAACACTTCCAGGGATGGTGATTCCACCACCTCCCTGGGCAGCCCATTCCAGTGCCTGACAACCCTTTCTGGAAAGAAATGCTTCCTGAGATCCAGCCTGAACATCCCCTGGTTCAACTTCAGGTGATTTCCTCTTGTTCTGTCACTTGTCACCAGGGAAAACAGACCAACCCCTGCCTCGCTGCACCTTCCCTTCAGGTAGTTGTAGATGGCAAGGAGGTCTCCCCTCAGCCTTCTTTTCTCAGGGCTGAACAGACCCAGATCCTTCAGCTTTTCCTCATAAGACAGGTGCTCCAAACCCTTTACTAGTTTTGCAGCCACCTCTGGACCCTCTCCAGCTCCTCAGCATCCTTCTTGTAGAGAGGGGCCCAAAGCTGGACACAGTGTTCGAGGTGCGGCCTCACCAGAGCCGAGGACAGAGGAATGATCCCCTCCCTGCTCCCGCTGGCCACACTGTTCCTGATCCAGGCCAGGATGGCACTGGCCTTCTTGGCCACCTGGGCACACTGATGGCTCATGGTCATCTGGCTGTCAATCAACAAATCAACAATCAACTGCTCCTCCAGGTTTGCAACACTGCTGGACCAAGATGCCCCAGCAGTGATCCGATCAATGGAGTGAAGGTACTGGCCTGCAGAAGAGTGAGAGAAACTGAGGACATTGTAAAGTTAAAATGGGCTTCCTAGGGGTACTTTCTAACCTTTGCAAGTCATTTAGTATTGGTAGATGTAGACTGAGATGAACAATAGGGGTGGTGCAGGCATGGAAGGAAAGGGATGCAATGGGAGGAAGATGCCAAAGGTTTTCAGGTGTCTAACTCTCTGACAGCAAGCAGAGAAACACCTTCAAAACTGTTGCCCTGGGAAACTTTGCTGACAGACACGTACTCTCTCCCATTTCCCAGAGAGGTGCAAGTACAGGGACAGTTCTAACTCTCCTTTCCCTCCCCAGGCAGGCTCCCTGTGGTCCACTACCTGTTATGTTCAATGCAGAGCTATTAACATGTTACTGAAGAATTTCCTGGACCTTCTCTTTTTTCTCTCTCTTTTTTTTTTTTTAATGCCTCTGTCACTCTTTGAGTTTGAATCAAAAGTTTGAATTCTAACTGGTAGAGTTTGAACCAAAAGGGGAACATACAGGTCTTTGTTTCTTCCTCCCTTGAGACTGAGGGATGGTAATTATCCTTCAAACATGGCAGAAACTTTCTAAAAAAATCTGAGGGGAAACTGGCTAATGAATCCAACTTCAGCAGCATCACAGAACTCAAGCACACCTCTTGCTCAGATTAGATCCCGTCAGCTCTGAACACATCCAAGCTGGCCATTTGGCTGAATCCCCTTTGGGACAGAGAATGAAATGAGTGAAAACAGATGCTCCAAAGTTCTTCTGAAACTGGGAGGTGTCGAGTGCCTTGTTATTCTCTCACTGAAAGCCACACGGATTCAAGACTGTGAACAGGAAATCTTTGCTAGTGGTGAGCGTCCTACTAGGGAAATTTAGCGGAATACAATTTGATGTGCGACCTTATGGAAATATTTGGTTACAAAAATCTCTCGGCGGGTTCATTTTATGCACTCACACACTCACGTGCTCACAAGCACCAAGACATATATAGCTATGTGACAGGACCAAGATGACACATAGGTGACATAGAGGACAAGGAGCTCTGGTTGTTAATATGTCTCTGGAATTCCTCTCGGCTGGCAACAAAATTGCACATAATTTCTCTCATCTTAACAGGTTAGGGCTCTTCAAAATCTCCTGCAGTGCAAGCTTCAGTGCATGTACAGGTACAGAGACATTTTCTGGATGACCCCTCTGTGCCTCAGGCACCAAAGACAGGGTCAGATTTGCAAGGTCGATACATCAGCATGGAACTAGAGAGCTGGTCATCATGTCCTGAGGGCCACATTCATACAGGGATTTTGGCATCAGGAGGATGAGGGGGTGAATTCCTAATCATTTTATCAGCCTGATCAGCCTACATACTGGGCACACCAAGCTGCTTCCAGTTCCAGACAATCCATGGACTGAAGGACTTAGGGCAAATATTTCCCTAGAGCTGCTACATGAACCTGGAATGAACAGTTAATAGAGATGGTCCAAGGGAAAAGAGAGAAAGTTTGACTCTCAGCTGCTGCTCCTGACTGACCAAACCATGGTCAACATCTTCCCCTGCTCACCCCCCTTAACCATAAGCCCCAAACACAGTCTTTGCGTGCCCTCATGGCCAGCCATGCTCCCCTCCCCTGCTCAACATGTCTTGCAGACTCTGTGTCAAGCACAAGCCACCAAACATCTGTAGGGATCGCATACCGACTACTTCCAGACTTACCCAGGAAAGACACCATCCCACTTCCTGGAGAAGGAGCATCTAAAAGACTCTGTTAGGAGCAAGGGCTTCCTGGGCCCCAGTGGTGCTGCTACCAAACTGGTCCATATCCAGCTCTCCAGATGGCTCTGGCATTTGTCAGGGGATGCCAGTGCTCTTCATGTGATGATCACCAGGCCATCCTGGCAGGAATAGGGGACCCATCTGCTGCAGCTGTATCTGGGCTGAGCTGAAAGCATGGTTCCAGGGAAATCAGTGGGAATCCTGTGTTCACACAGGTGCTGAGAACCCTGGGCTGGTTTTCAAGAGGTTCCTGAAGCCATTCAGCTGCGGCACCAGCCGTGCCTGCAGGAATGAACAAAGAAACCCACCCAAAATAGTCATCTCCCTGTGCTGCACGGAGGCCTCTCTGCAGCCACTGCACCGTCTCCCGTGCCCTGTCCCCAGTTCATGGGGTGCAGGCTGGTGAGCCAGGCACTGCCAGCAGAGGAGGTGGTTTTAATAAGGACACTTGGCCACGAGGGAACTGGAGTGAAACCATCTCCTCATTTCACACAGGCCATTGAACAGCCATCAGCCAATAATGACTGCCTATCTCTACTGACCTGGACAAGATTGGAGCCTGGCAATGAAACGCTCCATAGCCTGTGGCCGATCCTCTTTCCCACCCCCTCTCTTTATCACATGAGGTTCACCATAAAGCCTCAAACAGCTCCCATCCAAAACTCTGGCATGCACTTTGTGTTCAAAGCAAAGGAACCGGTGAGACATGTTGCTGTCACTTCAAAGGCAAAATACTTTGATGTTCTGAAATACACCGGAGATTTCCATGGGCCATTTAAATATTTACAGCATTTAGCATCCTCTACAACAATCACTGTTGCCTCACTGTGACCTTTCCCAGACCTTGCAGAAGAAAACTAATTAGTTTTCTGCATTTCACATCAATCCAATTATACTCATCTCGTTCCTCACTTGCAATAATTTTGTTTTAGAAACTTGACTTATTAAAATGACTGTCTCAAAGTATTTAAAATTTGTTTGCTTGCTGCCTTAAAAAGTAGGTGTTCACTCACATTTCTATCACTGAAATGGCAAGTGGAGAACAGAGTGAAGCTGGCACTAAAAACAAGGCATTTATGTTGTGTTAAGGCCTAATTGAAGACTGTGAGGACCCATCTCCATCAGGCAGTGCCCTGAAGCACTTGCAGTCTACAATGGATAAACGCTGCCTTATTAATACCATTTTGCAGAGGCATAAAGGTAACGAGAGATTAATTATGCTTTTGCCAATCCTGAGCATTCTAAAGTCATGAATCAGTTCATTGTCCCCTTCAAATTACGAGTGACTGAAAAATTACAATGTGCTTTTGGTTCTTCTTAGCCTCCATCGGAGTTATTTTTTGCTTTGCCTACTATCCTCCTAACCTTCATTTACAGTCGCATTTCAAGCATTTTGTGCGATGACAGCGACTAAAATATTACAAAAAATGAAAGCTGGGGCATTCACTTGACTCCAGATGATGGTACTTTGAACAGAGTGATAAATATAAAAAGACTCAGCAGCACAATAAATAACTTGTCTATGATTATGAAAAGAGCTAGGAGCTAAACCAGTATCTCCAGTTACAATGCTAGCACAGCATCTCCTTTTTCAATACCCAAATCTTTCGTAGTGAAGAACATTCAGAAAAAAAGAGATTTTTTTTTTCCCTTTCTCTCGTTGCTTTTATCCGCTGGCTTGAGAGTAGCTATAACTAACATCATCAGGGTCTAACACAAGGCAGCAAAATCTCTTCCAGTGTTCCGATCTGATTCTACCTCTCCAAAAGGAAACTGCTTCTCAGATAAACACATTGAAATGATTTGTGATCCCTCCCCGTGAGCAGCCAGGCACCATGCTGGGCCAATTTTGGTAAAGCTGAAGGGACAGCTCAGATGAGGTTGGCACTTTAGCTTGTAACTGAGATGCCCCTTCACTTGAAATTTGGAACAGATCAGGAAATGATGATTGCCTTCTATTTTTGATTAAGGATCCTTAAGAGTACATGGCATATGGCTCCATCAAAGAGGCTTTGCTTCTACTTTTTGGGTAAACAAACAACAGCCCCAAATGCTCTTCTAGAAGTTCGTCTTTAGAGCACATAAAAAAGCTCCCTTCTTCGACAGCTTCCTGCTACCTCACCATTGTTGTTAACACCTCTAAATGCTCCATTTTGCTGCAGCTCATTAGTATGGAACAGCAGCACTGTCCATTGGGAGGTTGCAGTTATGCAGCCTCCTTCATTCCAAGTTTCTTGATTGCAGTTTAGTGCAGAATATCAGCATCAAACCTATCAAAGACGCCAACGTGCATGGTGGTATTAATACAGCACAGCCTGGCTACTCTTCCTTAGAACAAATTGCTATGACCAGTCTTGATTTAGTAGTGGACCATGACACTGAGAAGAACCCAGTGAGCCTTTAGGAACAGGAGCCCTCATCCAAAGACAATCTCTCCTCATTAAAATGGCTGCGTCTTCCCCTTTCTCTTACATCTGGAAAATCAGAATGAAGTTTTTCTCTTCATGTTGATGTTAATGTTCTTTAAAGATCTGGCAGGTGTGAAGATAAAAGTCCTATTAAGATGAAAAACTCATTACATGACAAATGGTACCTACAGAAGACAAAAGCAAGAAGTGAAGTTTTGGGGGGTTCTTGCTAACAGCCTGGAGAGTTTGTACTCACTGCAAAGTACCAGTCTTATTGTTTATTACTTACACCAGTTCCTCAACATGAGAAATCCCCAACACAGGTCAAGACTTCCCTGTGCTGGCTGCTGTACAAACAAATGTGGACCCAGGCACAATGCCTGGCTGGTCAGATTGTGAGGAAGAAGAGATGGTTACAGTCAGACTAACAGATCAACAATGGCAGCACTATGAATTGTATCATCCTTCCCCCAGCCACCACACTTCTTTCTGTCCATCCTTCTCCCTGCTGTGCTTCCTCTGCAGGGAGTCCCATTGTTCCCAGTGCTCCATGCAGAAACACTGTTAACGTTTCTCCTTATGCTATTTTCTGTCATACACAGGAACTGACATCAGATGATGTTAAACCATCCCTCCTGGCCTCCTAGGACAGGAGTCTGGATAGAACCAACCCTTCTCCCTGGGGGAATGACACCAAAAACTGTCCTTCTGTCCTTTGACAGCATCTCTGTAGAGCATCTCTGGATCAGAGGGTATTATGGACGCAGTGGAGGTTGTAAAGGAGTTTGTATTGCACGACAGTCAGTGGAAATAAATGTGGATTTCCCCTGCTCGGAAACTCCTCCTTGGTTATTGAACCTTCTGCTGCTCACACATCAGCAGTACAAACCAGGCTGGTGGAGCTGGAGACAAATGCATTTCCTGAAATCACCAGGCTGGGAGGGATGTGCGTGAAATCATGTGCTACAAGGAGAGAAATAAGAGATCAAGATAAAGGAAGGACCCCCAGGGAGAGTCTCCAAATTGATCGGCTTTTCAACGGGAGGACATTTAAGTGTCAGAGCCCCAGAGGCCTCTGTATTGCAGCATCTCACTCCTGCTGTCTGTGGGAGAAACAAGCTTGTAGAGAAGCTGTTATTTCTTTGAAATGTTCAGCTGTTGCTTGGAAAAGTACTTCAGTTTCAAGGGCTGCACGCTTAAAGTTCAGTGAGTGTACAGACAAGTTCAAATTCATCTTTTTGCTCCTACCGGTCAAATCAGCTGCAGTAAAAATGAACTAAAAAGCAGAGCCCCTCACCCCCTCTTCATTGCTGACGGGCAGGGGCTCATCCAGAGCATGTTGGCAGCACGCTGCTGGGGCTGGCAGCCACGGGGCAGGCTGACAGAGGCCATGCAGGTAGCTTCTTGAGTTTAGATATATGCCAAGTGAAAAATACTGAGAGATGTCTAAATATTTGTTCACTCAGCTGGTGCACAAGCACGCCCTGGGGACTTTCTGAGTCCTCTGCAAAAAAAAGGAACATTGTCGCCTGTAAAAATTTGCCTTTCCACTATTTACTTGAAAGGCTGAGAGCCCTGGGGCTTTTTAGTCTGGAGAGGAGAAGAATGAGAGGGGATCTAATTAATGTCTATAAATACCTAAGGGCTGGGCATCAAGAAGACAGAGACAACCTCTTTTCACTTGTGCCTTGTGATAGGACAAGGGGCAGTGGATTCAAGTTCAAGTACAGGAAGTTCCACCTCAACATGAGGAAGAACTTCTTTACTGTAAGAGTTGTAAGAGCATTGGAATAGACTCCCCAGAGAGGCTGTGGAGTCTCCTTCTCTGAAGGTTTTCCAGACCTGTCTGGGTGCATTTGTGTGTGATCTGCTCTAGTTCTGTCTTGCTCTGGCAGGGGGGTTGGACTCGACCTTTGGAGGTCCCTTCCAATGCCTACCATTCTATGATTCTGTGATACTTAGGCACTTGAACTCTGTGAAATTGAGCAGTAAAGGAACATTTCTGAGTTCCCTGCAATAGGAAGATCATCCCAAAGGCCCTAACAGGGTGTCAGTGGCCTGAACTGTGATCACAGAGGTTGTCACTGCCTTTCCCTGCCTTGGTGACCCTTGCCTGTGCCATGGAGATGATGGCACGAGAGAGATCGTACCGAGGGTGTTGATGTGCTGCTAAGTCTAAACACAGCCTCACTACAATGTGCTGAGAGAGGTCTCAGGTTGGCCCATGTGTGTGGTGAAGGAGCCAGGCATAGGAGCCTCATGTTTTCAGATCAGGATGCTCATCATCAAAGTCTCCAGTGACCATAGTATGAAGGCTGGTAAAATCAAAGTATATACTGTGCAAAATTATTTGGAGCCTGTTACAGCAGCCCCTGAGAAGCTGTCTCTCTCTTTTGTACCTGGATTAAATATACTGTTAATTAAAAAATGCAATTACCCTGGAAATACCAACTTTGAGTGTGTTCTCCTCCACTGCGAAGCCTACACTTGCAGAAAAGGCCTTTGGGCTAAGACACCCTCTAGAAAAATTTAGCTCAAGAATCCGTTTTTTCAGCCACTTATGATTCCATGAATTGTTAATAAGCAGTTAAGTGCAATAATAAAGGACGTATATATATATATACCATTACAGAACAACAGTCCTAGGCACTGCAAAACTGGTTGCCAGGAAATAGTTCAGGGCCCGGTTATTTTGTGGGCAAATAAATGATTTCAGATACAAGCTGAAAAGAGCAATTTCAAAGCAAATAAGAGAAATATACAGCAGATCGTGTACAGTAACTGTGGCATCAAAATTACAGCCATAAATAAGAGTCAAAAAGGAATAGGTTGGCGAGGCAGATGGATGAAACTAGGAAGAAATCTCTAGAAATGGTATTTTCTTGTGCATATGGAAAGTAATAAAGTTTCTGATGAGCTCTCCGCCTCCACAGACTGGCACAGGGTTCCCGTGATCCCATTAAAGTGTCTAAATAAAAAAGTGTCTGAGAGGAGAAGACTGAGAGGGCACCTTATTAATGCCTATAAATATCTGAAGGGTGGGTGTCAACTGGAAGGGGCCAGGCTCTTTTCTGTAGTGCCCAGCAATAGGACAAGGAACAATGGGTATGAACTTGAGCATAGAAGGTTCCACCTCAACACGAGGAAGAACTTCTTTATTCTGAGGGTGCCAGAGCCTGGCCCAGGCTGCCCAGAGAGGCTGTGGAGTCTCCTTCTCTGGAGACTTTCCAGACCCGCCCTGGATCTGTTCCTGTGTGGGCTGCCCTGGGTGACCCTGCTCTGGCAGGGGGGTTGGACTCGGTGATCTCCAGAGTTCCCTTCCAACCCCTACCATGCTATGATTCTATGAAATAGGTTTTCAATAGATATTCTATCCATTAGAAAATACTGTGCTTGTCTTTCGTGACGACTGAAGTGTTGTGGTGTTAAATTTCTGGCAGGGTGGGGGGACAATTATACCACGTGTCAAGCTTTTATTAATAAAGTGCAGCATTGCTTTTGCTTGAGGGGGGGGGTGTGTGTGTGTGTGTGAGGTGTGTGACTTCTTTGTTTACGCAGGGTCTTTGCCCCCCGAGACAGCTGGTGTCAGGTGGCTCCAAGGGTCTGAAGGTTGACATCGTAATAAAGTGACTTTTTTAATAAGCAGAAAGCAAACACCACAATTGCTTGATGTTAACTGGCATTATTATCCACTCCGAAACGAGAAGATTGCACGGGAAATGGTTTAGCTGAGAGTGAGAAATGCCATCTGCAAAGAGAGGGCAGCCAGACACCCAGCAATTACAGCTGGTGCTGGGAAGGCAAGAGAGCCCTGCTCTCCTCCTGGCCCTGTTCCAGGGCAGGGGCAGGGGCATGGGCAGATGCAGAGAACCATCATTTAAGCTTCTGGAAAGACAGATATCTCCTTAGAGATATCACATGGCAGGATATCACCCCCTTCCTGGAGTCCCCACTGAGCGATGCTAATGTCTTCTGGTGACGTGTGCCATTAAAGGTCCCAAGCTGTGGTTTGGAGTTGGATGTGTCCACAGGAGATCCCTATGGACCCCTCCTGGACAGCTGGCCCTCCCACTCACATGCACGTAGACAACAGGAGTTTAGCAGTGGCAGATGTCCTCGCCAGCTCCCGGGTGGGAGGCAGGCACTGGTATGCTCTGGTGGCTATACTGGCTCAACCTCCACCTTGCATCTGAGCCTGCCTGGGCAATAAAGATCAGAGAAGAGCTTTGTCCAGCATAGTTTCCATAGGTCGTCCTGGATGTAGCTTCCAGCAAAGTGCGGTGCCAGGCAGAGAGACCTGGGTCAGCTCAGACACCAGAACAGCCCAGCAGGAGCAACTGGGACACTCACTCGCATCCATACCCATGTTGGTGAGGATACAGCTGCTCCCAGCAGGTGCTTCAGACACATCTTCATGGCCCTGTATTGTGAGCAATACCAAGGTGATGAGAACACATGCTTCTTTTGAGTGCAAGAGATGGAAAAAGGGCTTTCTGAAGCCAGAAATTTTCTTCTGTTGGTCTTTGTGGCAACACCAGCACAGGTCAGTGCTCAGCACCATAGTGGGGTTGTGTTGGTCATGCACAAGACTGCAGCCATCCATACCTTTCTTTATGTTTGGAACTTTACCTGTGTTTGGAGCTATTGTTTATTAGAGGAGCTCAGGCTGCCACAGAGCAGCAGAGAGGGCTCAGAAAAAGCATCCTCTGGATGCATTTGATGCTTACATGGTGGATTTCCTTGGCTAATGAGAACAGGAAGGGGCTAAAATAACTTCTGGGCCTTTGTCCATCTCCACAAATGCTCACAAAATAAGCCTTGGACAACTCCTGACATATAAGGGTTCATTTTTCTTGGTTATTTCTTATGTTCAGCATTTCATGGAAATTGCTGCTATCTCATATTTTCCTGTTTCTGTTGAGGGACTGTAGAAACCAGTAAATATGGATAAGCGTCACACAGCTAAAACCAGAAAATGATTCCAAAAGAAGCTAATAGGAAATCTCAAGTTTAGATCTGAAAAAAAAAATAAATAAAAGCAAAAAAAGTCCTTTGAGCCTTTCCTCTCCCCTGCTTGCTGTCTGCTGAAGTGCATAGCAGACTATGTCAATGCATCATGGCTTTCTCTTCTAGGAAGCTCCTGACAGCCAAACTGTCTGCTAGGTTTTGTTCAGTTTTAGCTGCTGGTGCACCACAGGTACCCGAGACTCAGATTTTCAGAGAACTGCTTCAGGCCCCCCACCCTGAGTCAGGGAACTTCCAAACTTGAGGAAATACTGTCCTCATTTAGCTGACCACACGGAAGTTTAGACATTTATTTTTGCATCAGCTTGTTCAGCCTCTTTCCCTATATGTGGTTGTGTTCCTGTGATCCCATTCAAGTGTCTAAATAGGTTTTCAGTGGATATTCTAGCAATTAGAAAATATCTTGTCTGTCTTTTGTGCTGCCTGAAGTGTTTCATAGAATCACAGAATGGTAGTGGTTGGAAGGGACCTCTGGAGATCATCGAGTCCAATCCCCCTGCAGCACAGGAACACCCAGAGCAGGCCACACAGGAGAGGAACATCTCTCTTCCTACCGGAGGTTGTAATGATGCTTCAACTTCTCGAACGATGGCAGGGGGACATCAGCCAGATGACACCTGCTGACTTTAGTGGGAGCTGGATGGTTAAAGTCAGCCCCCTGGAGATGGTTGATTTCTCTTTAGAGAAAACAAAGGCTTTGATAACCCATCCAGAGCAGAGTAGACACCTCTCACCCTTGAGCAGAAGCACTTCTGACTATCCCAGGTATTTCTTCCATAGCTGTAGCTGCACTATGCTTGAACCAGATACTCAGTATCACATCTGGGGAGGACCAGGCGTGCAAAAGCAATATATTTTTATTCTAAGCAGTCTGTGTAGGCTGCTTGTAACTCACCAAACAGCCCTGATCTGGGCTGCAGTGTTTGAGTGAGGGCATCCCATTCAAGAGGTAGGTTTTTCAGAAGAATTTCAACAAAACCTGGGCATTGTAGAAGAAATACAGCGGGTGACATCCTGCAAGCTTTTCAAAGTTATCAGCTCTCCTATGCTCAGCACAGGCTTTAGTTCTCTGAAGATTTGCTGTGCATTCACCATGGCCCTCTGACACTGAGAGAAACAAGAGCCTGACCAGGTTAAACTGGCCAAGGTTATAAGCAATGAAATCAAGGGGCTTCTTAGGGAGCAAGAAGGAATGCCATAACTGAATCGTTATGACATATTCTGTACATTGATTAGTATAACAACATCAAATTTCAGCTTGGGAGGTGTCAGAACAGACAGTAGGGAAAACATTTGGTGTGGTTTTAGAACAGGTCAGGACAGAAGAAATCATCCAAGGTTTAGCTAAACAAGGTCATAACTGATTTAACGTTGGGCAGAGCTTCTAGGGAGATGTCATGGGAGCTCATGTTTAAAATCTGGCAGATACATTTTCTTTTGTTATGTTTTTAGGAAGGAAGAAGTCCTTGCACCCCTTTGAGGTGACTGATTTATCCCGTTGAGATGTTATCCAGAGAGCAGACCATGACCAAGATTCATTGGAGCTTTATTCCTCCTATTTGTCAGCCACATCTCACTTTTGTTCTTAAACTCGAGAGCTGGAAACTGTACAACATAATCAGTGATCTTTAGCCTATCATCAGCAAACAAGGACTCTGAAATCCTCAGGAAGTGTCTTTTGAAAGCCACGATTATGCACTGACCTCCACATTTACTGCACGCCCCCTAATTCATTGCAGTTTCTCCAAGATTGTCAGAAAAATCAATAATTGTTTGTATTGAGAAACTCTTGCTCACAGCAAAAGTACACAGTGGGTGTTGCCTGAGCTGTACTTACACCGGACCCTTAATTTATTTGTGGCACAGATCTTACAATGCTGCACCATCCTGGCATGTTTAGTAGCACCTTCAGTGATGTGACAATTTCTAGTGCACGCTTTAGGGTCACGTCAGCCTCTGTAAACAGTCATTTTTCAGATTGCTTCATTTACAGACTTGGTACCTATAGAGTGCAACCCCCTCATGCCTCTAATTTCTCATCAAATTGGCAATGCTCCACTAATTCAGCCACATATGGGGAAATAGGTTTTCCCTTTTGTATTCTGTTTATTAATCAGAAATTCTGCAGTCTCTTGGGCTTCAGGCATTGGTCATTCTGCAGCATATTCAGATTCCATGCAAACATTTAGTCTTGGTGGTTTAATAGTGCTGTTAAATTGCACAATGGGTTATGTGCTCTACTCTTCATTATAATAAAGAAAAATGCCATCTTTTTGTTTCCCTGTCAACTCCACCAATTGCACAGTCTGTTCCAGTTTGTTTGTGCTAGTGGTCAGATTATTAGCATGCCATTAAACACATCATATTGCCCCCAGGTCTACTCAATTGTTGAAAAAGAAAAGAAAAAAAGAAAGAGAAGAGAGAGAGAGAAGAAAGAAGAGAAGAGAGAAGAGAGAAGAGAGAAGAGAGAAGAGAGAAGAGAGAAGAGAAGAGAAGAGAAGAGAAGAGAAGAGAAGAGAAGAGAAG
>JANVCC010000146.1:724338-762860 GCA_025345505.1 Todiramphus chloris collaris | reverse complement strand
AGAGAAGAGAAGAGAAGAGAAGAGAAGAGAAGAGAAGAGAAGAGAAGAGAAGCGAAGCTGCATGGGACTATGTTATATGTCTGCCTCCGTCAATCCCTGCCCCTTCCAGTGGCCTTTGAACTCACACAGAATCACAGCATGGTAGGGGTTGGAAGGGACCTCCAAAGGTCTTCTAGTCCAACATCCCTGCCAGAGCAGGATCACCTAGAGCAGGCCACACGGGAATGCATCCAGGTGGGTTTTGGGTGTCTCCAAAGAACTCATTGGCTATTTATAGCCAAATATGAAAGAGGCTGAGCGTGAAGTGGCAGGAGAAAGTGGGTATGAAGAGCAACAATGCGTAGGAAACCACCCATTTTCAAGGGCTTGTCTCCAAGAGGGAAAAAATCCAGCCCCAGCAGCTTCCTCAGAGGCTCCTGCTTGTTTGGCCTCTATTAGAAGAAGAATCATGCCTTGCTAGCAATGGTCCTTTCTCTTCCTCAGCACCTGACAGACATTGCACACATCTAATTATATACAACAGGATAAAGCCTACAGCTCTATAGCATTACTTTATCTGCTGATTCTGTGAGTACTTCAGAGAAGCTCCTAGACTACCCTAAATGCTCCCATCCATCCTGCTCCTGCCTAGCTCACCGTGTTATCTCCTGTGAAAGATTTCACACCCTTATCCAAACTAAGCAAAAAATTCCTATTATGAGGGAGGTTCTCCTCCCCCTCCACTCTGCACTGGTGAGACCACAGCTGGAGTGTGTGTCCAGTTCTGGGCTCCCCAGTTCAAGAGGGACAGGGAAATACTGGAGAGAGTCCAACAGAGGCTACAAAGATGCTGAAGGGACTGGAACATCTCTCTGGTGAGGAGAGGCTGAGAGCCCTGGGGCTGTTCAGCCTGGAGAAGAGAAGCCTGAGAGGGGATCTTGTGACTGTTTCCAAATCTCTGCAGGGTGGGTGTCAAGCAGAAGGGGCCAGGCTCTGCTCAGCGGTGCCCTGGGACAGGATGAGAGGTGATGGTAGCAAGGGGAAACCCAGGAAGTTCCACCTTCACATGAGGAAAGAATTCTTTCCTGTGAGGGTGCCAGAGCCTGTCCCAGGCTGCCCAGAGAGGCTGTGGAGTCTCCTTCTCTGGAGACTTTCCAGCTCCCCCTGGATCTGTTCCTGTGTGGGCTGCCCTGGGTGACCCTGCTCTGGCAGGGGGGTTGGACTTGATGATCTCCAGAGGTTCCTTCCAATCTCTACCATTTTCTGATTCTATGTCACCCTACTGCAAAAAAAAAAACAACTCACTTTTTTCTGAGACTCTTCCGTTGTTCCTGTTTCCTCTGGGAGGAGAGGCAATGACAGCGCACACACTTGGATCGAAGTCATTATGATCATGAAGTAAATGCCTTTCAGTCTGTCTACCGGTACAGCCCTGCATCGCCAGGGTTCCACAGGTTCTCAGAGTGAACCCCCCTGCATATTGATTTTAAGACCAGAGGGTGTTTGGTGTTTTTTTGAAGCAAATCTTCATTCCTACTCCATTCTCTTACCCACTTCCAGTTGTGCACCAGCAAGCCTTCTCTAGCCTGGAAAGAGATTGCAAAGGGATCCTCAGGGAGTCAAAGTTCGTGATGTCAGACCATCAGTTTGAAACTACCAAAGTACCATCTGGATGCTCCCTGACATCATTAATATTCTTCTCACCCAAATTTATGATCAAGTTCATGAATTTGTTATCTCACATCTACTGGATTAGTAAAACCTATCGTCTTGTTTTGAATTCATCAATGCACGTTCCTGTGTCTGCTGGATGAATGAAACAGTATTTCATCAGCTGAATTATCAGATCTAACAATCTGGGAGGAAAGAGGGAGAGAAAAAGAAAAGATTAGTCACCGAGTGATATTGCAGAAGGCCAATATTGAACTTACTACAGATAGAGGGTAACAAGTTAATAAGACAGAAGGCAGAATGGGGGTAACAGCCATCGCTCTGCTGAGAGGAATTGTCTTATATTCTTTGCATATATTTGTTACCGCTGTAACGAGCTGTACTGGGAATCTCTCAAAAAGGTCTTGTGGAATTTCAATAGTAGAAGTTAGTTCTACTTTTGTCTTGGGTCTATAGCTACCCGAACTAGGCTGTTCATTGACTTACACAGTACTTGTTCCTTCTCTTCACTAAAGGGTAGGCTCATACCTCCAAAGGTCACGAGCCCACGATGCAGGTTGGGTTTCTGGAAGACCTTACTGATTTTAAGAGCAACAACTATCTGGTGCACAGCACCTAGACACCCATCCTGCCACCTGGGGCCAGAACATGACAGTTCCATCCCCAGCTATGAAACAGGTATACGAGAACTTCTGCAAAGGACATTTGGTCTTTTGCAGGGAGGAGGGTAAGAAGGCTGTTCTCCTGCACACTACTGGAGAATACAGGTTGATGCATTTTCCTTACAATTCTTTCTCTGAATTTAGGGCAGAAAGGAAGATAGTTTTGGTAGCACTTGAAGTATTCTCTGTTTCTAAGCACTCCAGGCACTGATGGGACTTAATTATCTTCTAAACAATTTTAGTTGAAAATTTAAAACAACTAAAAGCCAAATAAAAATATTAATAACAGGATTTTTATTTATAGGCTGGACTTGACTTTTTGTTGATATCAGTTAATGTCTAATTGATATTGAAATAACAGGTAAGCCTTGTCCCTTTGAAGTTAAGCATTGATAGAGCTGCCTTCTGGGTGTGATGCCAGACAGAACAGAGCAGTGAGCAGACACACTTGCTAACCCCTAATTACAAGATCCGCCATTGGCAAAAGACTGTCTGAAGCCTTCCTGACACATTATGAAACACATTCTAGTTTCAGGAGCTGTGCTGAAACTCGATCTATTTGCAGGTGGTCATTCGTATCAGAAACGTGCATGATGAATTTTGCTCCTTTCTCATCTCTCCTGTCCCAGGCACCCCTCTCTTGACTGGCTAATAGCAGTACTGACAACTCCAAGCATTTGAAAATCATGGTGCAGGTCTGAAAAGCACGAGGAGAGTGGTTTGAAAATCATGGCACTTCTAAAAGCAGAACAAATGGGGAGTTGTTGAATTTGCCATCTGATGCCCAGCGGGATTAAGGTGACTAATGTGCACTTATTTGCATTAAGAGGTACAGACCTTTTTCTTTAATCACTCCAACCTTGTTGGCTAGCAGCTTGCTTTCCTGAGAAACTCATGCATCCTGACAGGGGTTGTGCAAGACCATGAAATTTCTGATGACAGAGTTAGCACTGGTATAAGACATGGCCCAGCTTCTCACTTGGCTGATGAGCAGTGTGGGTTCTACTTCTGTATGGTTGCCTGATCATCAGCAGGTCTGCACCAGTGCTATGGTTGTTGGAAAATCCAGAGTGAAGCATCAGAGGTGGCTTGTATGACCACAATGAGTTTCCAGAGAGACCCACTCTGTTCACTACTCAGCATCTGGTCAATCCTGCTCCACTGTAGGACACCAAGGTCCCCGTGAGATGTGGTCACCTGTAGGCGTAAGCCAGTCACAGACATCCCCTTCAGTTTGGGCCTCTGAGAAGGGTGACATGCATCTTGCATCTCTCACCCATATGCAGCTCTTGGTATGCAGCTCTTGGTATGCAGCTCCTAGGTCCAGGAAGATGGTCAGTCCTGTAGGACTGCTGGTCCTAGAATCCTGCGTACAGGTCCAAGCCACGGGAAGTTGTGAGGGACACTTGGCTTTCAGAAGAATGAGAGCATGGACATTCAGCACTGATCTGCTGATGACTTGCTGCCTGGTGGACCCAAAAGTTCTGATAAGCATTTAGTTCTCCTCAGCAATGCCTTGGGAATGTACACCAGAGTCATAAGTCACTCCAATGTATGTTATGGAAGCCACAGAAGAGCTGAAGGTAATGCTCTTGGTTACTACCAAGCCAGGTCAGATAAGGATCAAGGATATGTATGCCAAAATTTTATGTTGACCTTGGATATCTACTCTATAAACCTGTTTTCTTGAACCTCTTAAGAAGGTTCAATCTGTGCCACAGTGCCAGCATTTATTTCAGTGGTCTTGATCCAAAATCAATACAGGATACCAGTTTTTGAGCAGCTGGTAATTCCAGTGTCTCTCCAGAAAGGCAGCAGGTCACAGTAGTCCCTTTACTCTTCCTAGCCTGACTGAATGGTAGAAGATCTGCACTCACATCCTTGATTTCCACACTTCCAGGACAGGCAACAAGGTACCAGCCGATCTATCTAGCCTGTGTCTGAAACCCAAGCACAGCATGTGACTGGGAAATCTCATGGCCCCAGTGACAGTCTGCCAAGTGGGCAGAGAGTAAGGCTCTGCCAACGCTTTGAACCTGCAGAAAACCTGCCCCAGCTCAGAAGAGCAACTGTTTCCTCCCCTTTATCTGAGGCATCACCTCCAACAGCAGCAGCATTAACTACTCACTGGCTGATCATTTCAACGGTGCAGAATGAGGGAAGGACTGAAGTTCTTGGAAAGGGCACAAGTCACACATGGCTTCGGGGTAGGATGTCAGTTGAGAAAGAGAAAGGAAAACAGCACAAAAGCTGCGCAGGGAGAATGGAAAAGCAGCAAGGACAGAAGCAACGCCAGCCTGCACTATTGTCCCTGAGCAGAGGGGATCGGGAGATTTTGGTTTTCTTCCTTACACAAAGTTTTGACTTTCCACTGAGTGCAGAAAAATCCTTGAAAAGCAGCTTTGTTTTCAACAAGCAGAAAGAGAAGCCACTTGAAAAAGATAGTCCAGGAAAGGAAGGAAATAGTTGAGGAATGGTAATTTGTACGGGAAAGATAAAGACCAACAAGAAAAACACATTTCTTAAAAACTAGTGGAGGGGTCTTCTGGGGTGAGAGGGTCTTCTGGTGAGCAGGAAGGAGAGAGGCTCTTCCAGATACCAGTCTGAGCAGCATCCCACCAGCAGCTTATCACGCAGTTCGCTGCTGGCTACCCAGGAGCCAGCTCCTACCAGTGTGCATGGGCAGGAGCCCCACTGACCACAGCCAAGGCTTTATGGGGGGTTGTATGAACGGACTCATCGACCTGCAGCAAAGCTTTAGGCAGGAATAAAGAGAAGAGCAGTTTCAGAGCAGGGCTAACCTTTCAGGCACACAGCCACCCCAGGGGGGGAAAGGGCAGCTGAGCCAAGAGGAGTCTGAGATCAGCAGACAAATTGTGAAGGGCAGAAGCAGATCTTGGGCTACCCTAAAGAACAAGAAACACTCCATAGTACTTAAAAAAAAACAGAAATGAAAAAATCAAAGCAAACAGAGGAAGCTACACTTAATATTTTGCATGAACCAGGGGCCTCATAAGCTGCCGAGTGACAAGGCAGCTCTGTCGGGGTGCGTCGCCTGCGTTTGCTGCAGATGTCAGGAGAGCTGGGCAGCAGGTACATAGCCAGTGGGTTAAGAAAGGGTAAACTTTGACTAGTTGAGCACATTGCTGCCAGAGAAGTGCAGCTCCCACCTCCCAGCAGAGTGGGCTCTGAGAAAAGTTGGACCTGAGAGCGTGGGGAGAGCCAGGGCTGGGCAGTGCCAGGCTGGGTCTGGATCTCCGGGGCTGGCAGCACTGTGGGGGACAAGCTGATGCAGGAGCGTGGCAGTGCTAGGGGAAATGCCATCAGTTATTCCTGCCACGCAGCTGACACAGTTTACCAAGTTCACGGAGCTGTACAACAGAAAAAGCATGTTGCACAAATCGTCCACAAATACCCTCCGTGCTGCAAAATCTAAAGCAGTGTCTGGAAACAAATCTTTGATGCGCTCAGGGGCGAGATGTTAAATACAGAGGTCACACGTGGATGCCAGCAGTGCTGCTGTGACTTTTCTATCACCACTCAGTGCACCGAGGCCAACACAGACACCAGCAAGCTTTCTAAAAGATCTCAAACAGCTGGCAGAGGTGAAGGAACACAGCGGACCGACAGGTTTGCTACGATAATTTGGCAAGCTCCATCAGCTTTTGGCTGAACTGGACACCTGAAAACTATTTTTTAATGTTTTCCCAGGGCAAACAGACAAGCATGAAAGGCAGCGTTGGTACAACCTCAGTGCTCTGCAGTTTTTAAGCAAGTCATAGAATCATAGCATGGTAGGGGTTGGAAGGGACCTCTGGAGATCATCCAGTCCAACCCCCCTGCCAGAGCAGGGTCACCCAGGGCAGCCCACACAGGAACAGAGCCAGGGGGGGCTGGAAAGTCTCCAGAGAAGGAGACTCCACAGCCTCTCTGGGCAGCCTGGGCCAGGCTCTGTCACCCTCAGAATAAAGAAGTTCCTCCTCATGTTGAGGTGGAACCTTCTATGCTCAAGTTCATACCCATTGTTCCTTGTCCTATTGCTGGGCACTGCAGAAAAGAGCCTGGCCCCTTCCAATTGACACCCACCCTTCAAATACAGCTTCTTGCTTTCTATTGCTGCTCTACAAGCCTAGGAGCCAGGCTGTGCTCATGTGAGTGTTCTTCAGTAACTTCAATGCCTACTGTAGTAGAAGTAGCTGAGGTGATGCTTTTGAAGGTTGAAGCCTAGCTGTGCACCCATCCCATCTGACAGATGCACTTCTGGAGAGCTGCTCTCAGACTCTACCTGTGACCATTCCCAGACCATCTCTTGCACCTCTTTGGAAGGTGGGATGGATCCCCTGACAATCCAAAGACTTAATTATGTCACTTTAAGAAACTCAGAGACAGGTCAGCACTAATCTAACTAGTGTGTAGGTGATAAGACCTGAAATAACAAACAAAGAAGAAAATCAAACAAAAACTAGCGAATTAAAACAAATACTGGCTGTGCTGCTTCAGGAGAACACTGTCTGGGGGAAGCTGTGCAATACTATAGATTTTATCTTAATGCATCTAAAGAAGGAAGATGAAATGTGGTCACAGAGAAGCATTTAGATCTGGTGCAAAATCTCATCTTTGAGTCTGGTCAAATCTCACCTTTGAGTCTTTATCTTCAGTAAAATTGGCCTCACGCAGATTCAGACGTGTTTTCATTTTTCTCAAGCTTTTGAGAACTGTAAAACAGGCACTTTGTCTTGTGCCATCATCTTTGATCTTCCTAGGGTTCATTACTGGAGCAGGGCTGGTTGGATTCATTACCTGGATGCCTGCCCTGGGAGCTCTGGAGACAATAACCAATAGCAATACCAGGTTTTGAAGCTCTCTCTGGGGGGCAGGCTCTGGAGGTGAACAAGTCATAGGGCACTGTCATCTGATTCAGCCTCTGTGATCTAGGCTGCCTCTCTCCCATGCTGTGGATCTGGCTTTTGTAGCTCACAGAAAAACTTAGGGTAAAAAGAACCTTTGGAGATCACTGGTCCAAAACTAAGCTGAAAGGGGATCAGGTAGATCAGGTTTTTGAAGGTCTTATTTTTATACCTCTCCAAGAATGGTTATTCAATATTGAGCCCCTGCTCTAACTGATTAATCTCACGGGAAAATACGGTGTTTAAAAGTTATAACTGATGTATGAAATCAGATAGAGGTTCTGCCTGGTGTGTTGCACTGGCAAACAGAAGGGTCTGGTACAGCTTTAATGGTTGTTACTGATCTCCCACCCTGCTCACTGCCATCACTGAATACGAGTTGTGCAGGAAGAGCCTCCACCAGCAGCAGGGAGGCAGATTCCTCCTGCCCAATAAACCAACAGCCACCAGCAGACCAAGCCCCCACGGCCAGGGCTGGGCCAGCTTGGTGTGAACAGAAGATAGCCTCCAGGAGCTGGAGATACTCCCACCACCAGAGACACTGGGGTAGCTGCTTAGCAGTAAGATTTACAACCAGAGCTGCACTGCATTTATCCTTTGCAAGCACAGAGAGGCAAAACCTTCACCTTGCCCTGGCTCATCTGCTCGTCCCTTGTTGCTGTTCGCTCCCCTTGAGATGGCTCCTGTCCCCCTGATACCTGGTGGGGCATCTTCCCCAGCCTGGCAGGAGCAGGGCACACCTGAGATGGGCTGGAGAGGTTGCAGGGTAAATGCCAGCTGATGGGGGGGTGGGGGGTGCACCCACCTCTGCTCACCCTGCTTGGCGGAGCCTGAGAGCCAGCCCTGCTGGCAATGCCACAGCACCTGCCATCACGGCTTGTTCTCTCCATCCTTCCTCCACCAGCAAACAAACCCGAGCCAAGTGCTTCTTCCCAGCCTGTTTCGCGGGGTGCCTGCTGCAGCCAGCTAGTAACCTTTTCGGAGTCAGTCTAGTGGAATAACAAGGCAGGATAACAACCCCTAGGCTGTTTGTTATTGATTGGCTCCCCGCAGGGCTGAGGGGTGAGATTGCCAACTGCCTGGCAGGAAGGCTGGGAGCTCCAGCTAAGTACTGTTTATGCAGTGGAGCAGAGGGACCGAACACTCTGTGCTGGGGCAGAAGTGCCTCTCCATCTTTCATCCAGATCTGATCTGGAACTGCAGATCTTAAAGAAGCATGAGATACTGTTAAATGTCTCATCTAATAAAACATCTGCCATGTACCTTCCTACAACTTTCACTTAAAGTTATCTGTAATACAAGGTTATGTTCCCTGAGATCCTGGGAGCAGAACATCCATCCTTCATTATTACTCTGCACAGATTGTCTTGATGGTTTGGTAAGTGAATTATGTAGGAGACATTACACTGTGAAGAGATGACCTTGTCCTTAACCTCAGCACATTCTTCAATTAAAGCCCCGCAAGATAAATTAATTCTATTAATCCATAGAGGCCTCTAAGCAGCTGAGCTGGGATTTCTGCATTTCTCACTAAACCCACTTCTTCCTTCCCCTTCCTAATGAACCTTTGCTTATAATCAATAGCTAAAGGTTTGGTGCTACTTGAAAGCAAAAATAAGCAGACTTTTACTTACAGCCTGGTTGCCACCTGAAATGCTGCTGAGAAGGAGCAAGGATTCTGAGAAGCTGAGGGATACTTTTCCAGCCCCACCAGGCTCTGCAGCTTTTTTTCTGGCACCGCAGAAGCCAAATGGAGCTTTTGCATGAGCAAGAACCGCTCCCAAAATTGCTTACTCTACCTGTGGCTTTAAGCAATATCATCTGCTGTTAGACATGAGTGCAAATGGGAAGGGTAACGATTTTGGGGTCAGGAAGGCCAAGATCCATGTCTTAGGGCTTTCCCAGGGAGTTTCTGCCAGGGTATGTTCCTTACAATGTCACACCCCGTCAATGCAGCAGACCCTCTGAACTCAGCTGTGGCCAAGCAGCTTCTCAGGAGCACATGGAGATAGTACCACGCCTGGGATCTTGTCCAACAGATCTATAATTGGGGGAGGGGTGGTCCTGGAAGGGTCCTGAAGAGTCTGAGGGGGCCAAGTCAGAGGTGGAAAAATTTCAGTTTCAGTGCACTAAGGAAAGATCTCAGCTGGTGGAAAAGAGACTAAAAGGAACTCTTTGTTATGCCAGCGACATCATGAATGTCTCCCTGCCACCTCCTGAGTCTTAAACACTTCTGAAGACCACCCTGCTGTCTTGCCAGCCCATGCCTGCAGGCACAGGCAGTTCTGGGAGCACGGCTTCCCCCTGGCTTTCTGCTGGCATGTGACCTTAGCCAGGCAGGGCACTCAGCCACGGAACAGAAACGAAGAACTTCGGGTGCTCAATGAGACCGAGTCTGATTCTTGCAGAACACCAAAGGGAACCTAAACTTCACATGGGGCCCTTTGCCCTCTGGTCTGTATGGCAAGCAAGTCCCTGCACTGTGTTTTGCTCCTAAATCACCTTCCAGACAAGGCAGCCCTCTCCACTGGAGAAAGTGGGGCTGCCCCAACACAGGGAGATGCCCAGCTGAGATCTCCTGGGCTGCACCTCCCAAGCAGAGATGTAGTGTTCCAGGTACTGGCTTAAGCATAAGGACCTTGTGAAGACGTCAGCATTGCTTGGCTGTCACTACCAGTAACGTGCTGAGCACTTGTCCATTGAGTAACCTCAGCGTTTTGGTTGATTTTATTATATTTGATGGGTTAGACACGGCAGCTGAGAGCCACGGCAGTATCTAAGATATGTCAGTGATAATGAGGGGGACCATTTTTTATGGCATAATAACAATGATTAAGGATGGGATTTTTCAAAAGCAATCAGGGAAGTCAATGAGAGTCAATAAGAAGCAGGCGGCTCGTTTCCTTAAGGTGCTTTTGAAAATCCTAGCCTAAAACATTGATATTTCTTGCGGACACATTTAAGTCTGTGTGGGAGAAATCTCAAATCCTTTTTGGAAAGTGATCTGCATATTGTAATTGGAAGAGATTAAATATGAATACCTGCAGCAGCTTAACCTTTTATTCTCATTATTTAAAAAAAAAAACAACCACTGGGTATTTTAGTCATAAGCAACTGTATCTTGCAGTTAATAACGGGCCAAAGCCAGACATGGCAGCTGGCACGGCTGCCTGGGTTTGAGCAGAAGAATTCTGATCTACCCCAGCCAGGGATCAAAGGCTAAGTATGAGAAGCAACCAGAGCAATATTATCAAGTTGCAAATATATTCAGAGAAGTGTGTGTTATCCAGTGCTCAGCATACATAATGTCTCTGTAGGCAACCAATATCCAGCCTCGAAATAGGACACACATTTCTAGCAGCCCAGGGTAATTAACTGTTGGAGCAACATAACCTGGGAAGGCAAGAGATCCTCCATGGTGTGAAATTCCCAGGAAGAGCTGGGTGGCCCCACGGAGTGAGAGGGAGAGGTGGCATCAGGACTCCCTGCAGAGACCTCTGGCATTGCTGCACAGCCCAAAGCACAGCTCCCTGAGGGTTTTCAGCCCCTCTTAGGGATGGTGGGGTAGCAGTCACGGGTGAAAGGTGCTGTCCTCTGTGGGAGGGGCTGAGCTGGGTCACACTGGAGGGCACTGGATCACTGAAAAGAGATGCTCTAGAGCAAACAAACAGGGTGCTAGTGATTGCAAGGGGCAACCCAGTTCTGAGGTTAGGCTTGATTACCATAAGGTGCTGTGCTGGATGAGGACAGTCTCTTGCTGCTGCGAAACAGGCAACCCAGCAGCTCAGCCTCGCAGGGTGCAAGTGAATTTTTCCTTTCCCCTGCAATCACTTGTGCTCTCTGATCCCATGTGTCTCGTTCCATCTCACATCTGATGAAACTCCAAAGTCTCAATAGGAAGGCTCATGGAGAAAAGCTGCATTTCAGCTGGTGTCACACCAGAACTCTGACAACCACCCAGGTACATCTGCTTTCTCTTTAAGCTCATGCAGTG
Organism: Todiramphus chloris collaris; assembly: GCA_025345505.1. Lineage (NCBI taxonomy): Eukaryota > Metazoa > Chordata > Aves > Coraciiformes > Alcedinidae > Todiramphus > Todiramphus chloris. Next base: position 751,647 of record JANVCC010000146.1, on the reverse strand, counting down.
GCTTGGGAGTGTTCACAACTGAGGCTCTGCACCCACTTCATTCGAGTCCCCAGCCTGCAACAAAACCTTAGCCCAAATGACTTTCCTATAAATGTATGTGTGAGTTTTGACTCCTCTGACAGCGAAGACTTGCAACAACTTGCCACATGATACATCAGCAAGGAGGAGGAGGGAAAAGACAAAGGAGGAGGAGGTATTTGGACAGACTAATGAATGCTGTGTGAAGATAAATTTATATTTGAATGCTGGCAGACTTAAAGCTGCTGCCAACTATAACCTATGCATTTCAGAGGGCAATGTTTCATCAAACACCCAGGCACTCTGGAGTGGATTTATGCAGCAGGCGGCAATACAGCACAAAATGTAAGGTAAACAGGGTGGAAAGTCAACTGCAAACTTTCCCTGAGTGAGCTCCTTGGTGTTACGGCTGACACGTGCAAAGAGAGGTCTGCATGGTGGTGGTGGCTCACCCATGGAGCTGGGGGGCTGTGTCTGAAGGACAGCTGGGTGACCCCATGGAGTGGGAGAGCTGGCATCAGGACTCCCTGCAGAGACCTCTGGCATTGCTGCACAGCCCAAAGCACAGCTCCCTGAGGGTTTTCAACCCCTCTGAAGGATGGTGGGAGGGTGGACAAGGGTGAAAGGTGCTGTCCTCTGTGGGAGAGGCTGGGCTGGGACACACTGGAGGTGCACTGAGCCTACTGTCCTCTCTCTGCTGGTGGTTCTGTTCGGAGAAGCCCTTCAGAACAGGACAAGCATATCAGTGATGCTATACCAAAACACATGGCAATGCTGCAGCTCATCCTGCAGCAGGATGCAGTCTTCCTGGGGAGTTACTTAAGTGTTTCAGGAAAGGCAAAATGCTCCCATCACCTTTGTTTTCAGCTGAGCATCCCCTGAGGCTCTGAAAAACTGCACCAGCTTGGAGCTGAACCCAGGGGCGATCCTGGTCTGGATCAGCTTTCCCCTTCACCCCAGGCCATGTTGGCCTGGGCTGCCTTGCACAGCCAAGGTCCCTGAAAGCCTGCTGTGTCCAAAGACCCTCTGGATCAAACATGCCTTCTGCAGCTCCCTTCCCACACCAAACCTTCCTCCTTCCTGTCTCCCAGCAAATTCCCCACACTTCCTCTGAGCCAACTGACTGGCCCTGGATCCCTTACAGGGTCCCATCTACCTACTCTCCCTCCTCCAGGTATGGTCTTTCAGACACCCACACACAGCCTCTTGACCAGCTTTCTGCTGTCATCAGCCCCAGCTTATAGCCACCAGGACTCTGGGAAGAAGTCTGTGCTGAATCCTAAGGGACATCACCCATACATTGCCCCTGCTTTGCCATTCCTCTGCAGCACAGGGCAGACAGCACCTCCTCGGAGGGGAAAATGCCTTAACAGCAGCTACTGAGAAGAAACTGGTTAAAAAGCTGTTGTATGTTGCATGAGGTTGTACTCGTATTGTTTCCTTTGGTCAGAGGAGCCTTTAAACAGACCCCAGACTGAATCCGTTGATGAGCCTGCCCTGTGCACGCACCACGAAAGGCAGCAGACAATCAAGTATGACCTAATTTAAGTAGCAATGATTTTGCAGGGGGAAAAAAAAAAAAAAACCCAAACCAAGAGAGATCCTTCCTCTGTTTTCACATCAGGCTGAGCTCTGGGGACTGGGTTGTAATTTACTCCAGCATGAGAAAGAACAGAGCCAGGCTGGGAGCTTCATTTCTGCCTCCCTGTCTGTTTCTGGTTTTGTCATTATTTGAAATATGTTGGGGGCTGTGAGAACATTTCCCATTATGTGCGTATCAGTAGCTTTTTCTCTTTGTATTTATGATTTAATAATTTCTGAATCTGTCACAATCAGTGTTGAAAAGAGCGTAGCTGGGTGTAATGGAATAATTTGAAAAGCAATGCTAAAGCACAGAACAGTCTGCCTTCTTTTCAGCAGATGCAAAGTGAATAATATTTAGGGACGCGTTTATAAATCAGTACACCCTTTAATTAAGCAAAACATTTTGCTAAGAAAGAATTAATTAGCAATTCATGGCACAAGGCCTGGCCTATTATCAAAGAGCTTGTACACGATAAAGCACAATTGCTCGTGTGTCTTTAGAGCTAATTATCAGTAACTTGTTTTATTTTTATTTCAAAGCTCTTTGTGAAAAGACAAGATAAAAATCCACAGGAGTGGTGGTGGGCTGGTGGTTTGCCTTTCCCTCGACTCTCTTTCAAGTCGGTACTAATTACCATGACGAGAAAAGAGCCCGTGGTTGGGGTGCAGTCCTGGGACTCGGGGGAAAGGGAGAGAGGGTCACTCTAGTCCAACAAGTGGCAAAGCTGGGATTAGCCCTTTGCTGATACAAGCTCATCCTCTGACTTCACACGAGTCATTTTAATGTCTCACTTTCTCCTCTAAAGCAAAGCCACCAGCACTGCTGGCCCGGTGCAGGTTTGCTGAGGATGGAAGGTGTGAGGCTGCGAGATGTTTGATACTGGGGATGAGGCAGAGAAGGACTATGAGTTGGTGGCAGAGGGGGAATAGTGATGGAGTGTCTGGGGGTTTCCAGTGTGGATCTCCAGCAGGCAGAGCCCCAAGGCACGAGGGAGGGCTCACTCTGGGTGCAAGAAGGAGGAAAGTTACCTGCTCCACGAGAAATCCAAGAGAAGTTGCAAGATCTCAGATCCTAGGACTGGGAAGGGGGGACATTGCTGTAAAAGCTACACATTTTTGTGTCTCTTGGGCACGTGCCAACACAAGAGCTTAAACATGCCATACTGGCACAAGTGACAGGATTATGAGCAGTTTCAATCTGATGCAGATGGTCTTTCCATTTGCTTCCTTGTTTAAACAGCAATTTGGCAAGTTTGTCATTCATAAAGCTTTTATAGTGCTCCATACGCTTCTCCCCTGTGGCCTACTGGGAGCTGCCTGGATGTTTGTCGATGACTGGCAACACGCATTAGTCTTTAATGAGGTTGTATTCATATTGTTTCCTTTGGTCAGAGGAGCCTTGGGAATTCCACTCTCTAGAACACATTTCCATTTAACAACTGCAACTACTCACCAAAGCACGGCTCGGATGCTCAACTAACAGCGTTGCCAACCTAGGTAGCACAATCACTGTGCAGGGGTTACAGGGCAGAAAGAAGTGCTTTGAGATCTACCATATGCTGAGAAAAAGCCACATGAAGCTGCAGGTGGGGCTGAAAGCAGGGGAGCTGGAGATGTGCAGAGGCTGGGGCCGGGAAGCTGCTTTGCAATGGGTGGCTCAGCCTGCAGGGATAGAAGGGGCAGAAGGTATCACCCTTCGGAGAGAGACTGAGAAACCAGATCAGGGGATGACGTGGTCCAGCTTCACATACCTTGAATAAGCTGTCCTTTAATTAACTAGGCTGATGGACTGTAGGAATACTAAAGGGATTTGCCCACATCTAGTATCTAAGCAAAGCACAATGGAAGCCTAATCAATTAATAGCTTTCATGTGGTTTTCCTGAGCATAAAATAACAAGGCATCATGGCTTGCATTGGCACAAGCTGCTTAGATCTTAAGGCAAGTAAATATTTAGCCAATAACTCTGATTTATTTTTTTTGGCAACAAAATGCATCTTTGTTCTTTATCTGCTTACTCGTGTATTTAATTGCAGGCATAAGACACACTTGGAGATCAAACTTTAACTCAACCTCTTCTGCAGTGGGACATCCAGTGTCTGCAGGAATTCAGAAGACAGCCTCTGGCCTCAAATTTCTGTGTAGTAGACTAATTAGTCTGTAGCCATCACCTCTAGAGCTACCTGTCCTCATGTTTATCAGCAGTTCCTGCTGCTGTAAGTAGAACCTGCTGCCTCAAGAAAGGTTTATAGACAAGGGGGATTCACTTATTTTTCAGTCCCCTCACATGAACCCCGCCCTGTTCCACTATAGATCGGTGTTATCTATACAATTCATTCTATGGTAAACATGGTAAATTTTAACCCTTTTCTTAGCTGGATGTAATTACTTGAAAAAACTTTAATGGTACTTGCAAGACAGATGTGAAAACAAGCAGGGAGATGAGGCAGCTGGAGGCAGGTACCCATAGACTAAACTTGCTGTGGGAACTCAGCCAATTAATCCAACTTTCCTGACCCTGTTTCCTCAGCATGTTGTGAGAAGATTCAAGCAGTTCAACCAGGACTAGGGTAGGAGCCCTAAGAAGCAATTAGCTAATGAGTATAGCATGACATCCAGAGGATGGAGGATTGAGTTTTACTGGATGACCTTGGTGTTGGCAGCTATTCCAGGTTCATGGCAGGGTGAGTCAGAAAGATGTTTTGCCTCTGGAATCCAAATCAGCCCATTTTGGAAGGTAGCAACAGCCAATCACTGGGTAGGCTTCACCAGAACAGTTGTACTGGTAAGAGGGGCCAAAGGTTCATCTGGTATCCTGGCTCCAACCATGGCCATGACCAGAGGAAGGACATGAGAAGATAGGTTGTGTTGTGCATATTGTACTTCCAACCAGTTTAATTTCAGGGTCTGCCTGAGCTGGGGTTGAAGAAACTCCTTGGTCAGCTGTGCACAAGAGAGAGATAATCCACTTTAAAGCAACCTGAGAACTGGGAGAAGCTGCTTGTCTCCTGGTTTAGGGGACAGATGTCCAAGACACTGGGCTGAAGTTCTGTGGTGTAGCCCTGAGGGATGATGATAGTTTGGCACAATTACTGATCCTAACTCAAAGGTGATAGTTCCACTGTGAGTGGTTTCTACTGTGGCTGCTCAAGCCTCTGTTCTGTGCACTGACAGGGGCTAGGAAGGTAAAGAGAATTGGGGAAAGCCACTTTTTCCAGTGACATACTTAGCCTCTCACAAATTCATGTCATGGCCTTGGCGTGTCTGCTGCCATACAAATGCCTTTCTCTGCTCTGTCTTTTCATAGCTCACAGGGACTGTGTTATCAGGAGGATGCATTGTGACATTTTTGCAATACTATCCTCTGGAGCATATTCCAGAGCATCTCCCTGACAATGGCTTTCCTTCACGTGCAGCTCCTGTTATCAGTACTGTGTGCCCTTCCCAGAGAGGCATTCTTAGCAGTGAGGATGGGTTTGAAAAGCAGTGACAAAATGCAAGTTATAAAGGGGAACAAGAGGTTATGCAGTAGGCTTAACGGATTTCAGTGAAGGCAGGGTTGAAAGACCACAGGTCTCCAACACAGGAAAAAACACAGCCAGAGAATTCAGACTTAGCCTGTGCACTTCCTTCACTTTACATGTTATTTCTTCACATTTAGTCTGAAAACAAATACGCTTACAGGGTAGAATTGGACAGGACCTTTCTGTTTGTCTGCATTTCATGTTTGGCTTTCTTCCAGATAAGATGAAATACTACAGATATTAAATTTCATTTTCAAAAGTATCATAGAAAAGCCATGCACAAGCAAACTGAGAGGAAAGCTGGTACAAACTCCTTGATCGTATGAAGAAATACCAAGTTGTCAGGGAACTGGAAAATATCTTCACTTTCATGCATCTCTGCTCAATTCTCCCATAAGAACTTCTCTTGGCTTGGGACATTACCTTGTGTTTGTGAACAAGTGCAAGCATCAGAAAGTGTTTTTACAAGTACTTCAAGGAACAGAGAAGAAAAAATAATCTTAAACATCAGTGGAAAAGAGTGGATTACTGAGTCCAAGGTAGCTGAGAACGTGCAGTCCGCTTTGGTTGGAGTTCAGCAACAAGAGGAAGACAGAAGATGACTTGTTTCTTTGTTTTGGTTCCAGTATCTTGGCCCCTGTTTCAAAGAGCTCAAGGATTGAGCAGTGGATGCATTTGGAGGCCATCCACCTCTGCAAGCTGCTCAGAAATGCTGGGTTCAGGCTTTGCAAGTGATTGTCAGTACCTGCAAAAGCATTAGAGCGGGGCAGTTGTAGCTTTGCCAAAAGCAAAGACTGAAAAAACTAGCTCCAGACTTTTAAGGGCTGCTGAAAGCCCACGGTGTTTATCTTAATCATAAAGTGTTTTGCTATTTTAATCTTTTTATTATGAATTTTAAAATGACACCTACAAAGAGCACAGCCTGGAAAACTGGTCACTAGCCTTTGAGTCAGCCAGACAGAGCATACTGTTTGGCCATCAAGCAGCACTCTGACTCCTGCCAAGCCCACAGGCAAACAAGGAACCCAGTGGGAATTAGGTGATTCTGGAAAAGCAGTGAATACTGACTGGGGCAAGGAAGAGACAGGAAAGAGTTCCCTGGGATAATGTAACGGAAAAAGGGCACATGTTACTGAGTGGGATCGGGGGAACACGAGGCAAGGGACAGACACTCTTTTCAGCATATAGCCTTACTGCATTTTGTCTACAACCACTGCAGCTACAAACACTTCGTTGCTAAATAAAACCTAAGCTGTAAGATAGGATTAAAAAAACAAAAAACAAAACAAAAAACAAAAACAAAACAAAACAAAAAGCATGTCCTAGAACTGAAGGTTCTAAGAAACATCAACTAACAAAAACCAAATCAAATCCATCTTAGGATGTGGGAGGGAAATAATCACTTCCAGAGAGCCAGGTAGCCTGACCTGCCTCATTCCAGTGCTGGACAATTAGACATCTTATTGTTTTCAGTGTTGTTTATTTGTACAACATCAATGATAATGAGTGGGTAAAGAAATAAGGTATTTTGTCATATTGGAATTCAGGTTCCTTTGCATTGCCATGGCAATGAAAGAAAAATTTTGATCACTAGCTGAGACACTTCAGTATATAGTAATACAGCTTTTGCGGAGAGAGCTGAATGACAACTATGTTTGGAAGGCTGATCTGAACCTTCTGCTTTTTATGCTATATCAAAAGCCATGCACCCAGACAAAATTGATGGGGGGGGGAACAGATCTTTCTTACAGCAAGTTAAAAGAAGTGCCTGAAGTTGAGAGAATACATTTAATTCTCACTAAATTGGCATCAACATCTTTAACTGACTGCAAGGCAAGAAAGTCCAAACTCCCTTGAGGCAGCAAGTTCTAAAATAACCTTCTACTGCAGCACTTTGCTGTCAGAAGTTCTAACTCGTGTTTCTACTCATCTGTCTTCCCAATGTCTTCTTGCTCACTGGGGCAGGAGCTTCTACTTTATCCCTTATTTGTATAAGGTGTGACATAATAAGAACACCAGACCCATGTCTGAGGCCCCCTCATGTCAAGGAAAGTACTAACAGCCTCAATTTGTGTTTCTAATGGATTTAATTTTCCCCTATTCCTACTGTTTTATAACTACAAGAGTGTTCCTTATGTCCCTAATGAATGCCTTAGGTCTGAGCAGAGAATTCAGGTGCCCCTGTGGAAGGAAGCGGAGGGTGGCAGGAAACCAGGTGAAGTGGGTCACCTAAACACCACACTCTCAAAACAAAGGGTCACAAACCTGCTCCCTCAACGTCCCAGCTCGGACTGCGTTTCCCCCCTTGTTACCAAGGAAAGAGGACATGCCAACACTGGTCTCTTATTCCCAGTTACCAACCCACATCTTAGAAGCTGGCAAAGTAACACGTGCTGTCCAGGAGTCTATATGTACATTTGTCCATGACGATCAGGAGTCAGAGGGGATAAAAGAGGCAGCATCTACTAGGGCTGATGAGCAGGCAAGGAGCTCAGATGGTCTCAACAACCTGAGCTTGAGCAGAACAGTGCCAAGGAAAGCCCCGACCATGACAAAGACTTTCCCTGCCCCAATTATTCTAGAACAATTGAGATTGGCTCAGTTACTTGAGGCAGAACTCCTCTGACAGTAAGACAGCAGCTCTCCAAAGCTTTGGAAAGGCCCAGGACACGGTTAAACCAACAATGCAGGTTGACAACAGTGTGGGATATAAAGTTCATACCCACGGAGCTTTCCCTTTGGTCGTAAGAGTTAGGGCTAACATAGCAGCTGTGATAGAGCTTTTGCCAACAAAAGTATCTATGTGTTTTGAACTGGAGCCATTTGAGTAAGTGCCTACCATGAAGATGTGCTCCTTGTTCTCTGTCAGATTAGATAGCTCACCATCCCATTTCTCGCTGACATCTTCAGGTTCTCCAGGCAGAGTCCCTAATGATTAACATGCCAGGATCTGCAATCCAGTCTGTCCAGCCCATACCTTAGCAGCTGTGACAGCACTTGAAAGCCAGACTGACATCCCTCTAACTCAGATACACATTCATGTCAGCTCTTGTAAAGTTTTCAGGCCGGGGATCTTTCTTTACATAGATGATTCCTATGGGTGCATAGACTTTTGCCTGCAGACTCCTGCCAGGCAGGGGGCAGGGAGTGCATACTGTTCTCCAGATAGGATTTCTTTCTTTTTCCCCACTTTATTGCAAGAGGAAATGTTCCATAAGGCCACCAGGCTAATTAAAAAGATCCTGAAATACATTCATTTATTTAGACTTAACTGTGCATGAAACCCAGGAATATATGCATATGGGTATCTACCACAATCTTCCCTTTTTTGTCTGCTTGAGCATATTTTCTGGGATCAAGTTAGATTCTGATCTCTGACTAATTAACGTGCAGGACTAATATTTCGCAAGGGTGTTTGGTTGTGAAAAACACATGTTTAACTGCACATCCAATTTGTAGGTATACTCTCCACACTACCAAGTACTGATCAGGAATTGGGGGGGCGGGGGGAAAAGTCTTTGTCCACTTGCATTAGTAGATTTTTCTTTTTATTTACCAGCACAACCATTCCTGCAAGCTGGACACTTGTCTGAGTTTAGATTTTGTACGTGCCTGTGTATAACTTACTCCCTCGAAAAATCTAGGTCAACCACTGTAGAAAACATTTGGGCTGGCTTTTGCAGCCACACACTCTTTGCTTTGTAAGAAATTAATTCTAAACACCTTGGAGAAGTGGCAGGAGAAAGTTGTGACCAACCACAATGGATCTGGATCAGCTGGTCTCCCCAGAAATACAGCTCTCGAGAGTTTGTGAGAGAAGCATCTCCTGGTTTGCTCAGCTCCGTTGAAATGGAACCAAGCGGTGCCACCACCGTAGCCCTGCAGTTTGACAGACACCCTGCTGCCGCTCCTTGAGGTCCAAACCTGAGCTGGAGCTCACGTAGGGATTGAGCTAGTTTGCCAGCCTTGCTTTTCCAAAGAAGTGTCTGGGTACTTCTGCCCTTAATTCAGACTTGCTCTTATCCGTTATTATCTAGAAAGTTCCTCAGATTTACTTGGTGGGAAAACAAAAAGACACTGGTAGACAGCACCTGAAGGCAGCTGGAATCATCACCCTGTGCTCAAGCATGAGGACAGGTTTGGTGGGAAAAAGATTATTTCTTTTTTTTGTTTTACAGGCTGATTGAAGTTTGAGGTCTTTGATGAAATGACAGCTCAACCAACCTCATTTTGCTCAGCCCATCACACACAGCACCGTCATCACAACAATTTATAAAACTAATTGATCAATAAATATAAAGGAAGCACCTGTTTGAAACCATGTAGATGTTGCATAGATCTCTGGCTTAGCCCAAGTTGGTAATGTCTAGAAGACAGACAATGTTCTGTAACCTTCATGTTTGAGTGACCACGTCCAGTCACAGTTAACACGACCTTAGCTTTTCCATGACAAGACCCTGCTTGTGACTACATTTACCTCTAAATAACGTAAATAGAGAGCCACAAACATAAAGGCCACACCAATGTATGTGGAGATTGACAGGTTTCGAAAGAGTTGCCAGGGTCATCTGGTACAGCAATCCCAAGTAATCATGGTGTTGACCACTACTCCCAGCAGATCCAGAGGTCTTCCCTTCCATGCATTCCTACCACTATACAAAACATATTTCAGGAAAGTCAGGAGTCCCACTAAAAAGATCAGTGACAGAATTCCCTGAAACAAACAGCGGCGAGTGTGTCTGAAAGGTGCAAGGAGAGATTCTTGCTTTCTCTGCTTCTTGCATCAACATGTCACACAGTCATTGCAAAATGCCAGGAATAAGTAGATAAGTACAGTGCTCCAGATGCATTTGTTGAATCATTATTTCTGACGGCATATGAGACATTAGCTAGCAGAAAGAAAGAAGCCTCTGCCAGTGAAAAAGGGTCTGCTGCGTACATAACAGAGATCATCACAGAATCACAGAATAGGAGGGGATGGGAGGGACCTCTGGAGATCATCGAGTCCAACCCCCCTGCCAAAGCAGGGTCACCCAGGGCAGCCCACACAGGAGCAGATCCAGGGGGGTTTGGAAAGTCTCCAGAGCAGGAGACTCCACAGCCTCCCCGGGCAGCCTGGGCCAGGCTCTGTCACTCTCACAGGGAAGAAGTTTTCATTATGCTGAGGCAGAACTTCTTGTGTTTTCCCCTTGCTACCATCACCTCTCATCCTATCACAAGGCACCACTGACAAGAGCCTGGCCCCTTCTACTTGACACCGTCATTGGTTTTCTTTGGACCATATTTCCATGAAAGGCCAAGCTGAATGGGGCTGTGAGCGCCCTGCTCTAGTGATGAAGCCCATTCCAGTGCCTGGTCACCCTCTCCCTCAGGAAGTGCTGCCTGATATCCAACCAAAACCTCCCCTGGCACAGCTTCAGGCCATGTCCTCTCATCCCAAGATGATCTCATTGAGACTATGATCTCATTTTGATCAGAGACACATGGAGGGGGGATATCTCACATGACTCAAGTCCTGCTGTGGATGGACACAGGCTCTTTGGAAGGACACATTGGGAGCCAGCGAGGAAGGACATAAGCAGCACCCTGGGTTGGGCTCCTGGTGCCAAAGGGGCAGCCTGGCCCCCAAACCTAAGTCATGAAGATTTGGCTTGCCAAGGAAGAAAAGAGCAATCCCTGAAATCACACTGACATTCCCAGCTGAAAATATTCCTCAAACTCAAGCACGCAGTTGGTAAATGAAGTCCTCAACAAAATGCTATACATATAATGTGTGTGTGCATAAGTATATGAAGAGTCCATCGGTCACATCATCCTTCCTTCACACAGTGTCCATTGACTACCATGCAAAAAGTCCCATCACTGAAGCAATTTGTAGTCCCCCTGCCCAACAGGCATCTCGGAGAGGCCAAGGTGAAAGGAGCATGGAGGTTGTCACCCAGGATACCCTTCCAGGCTGGTCCTTCCCTTCTCCCACGCCCGGATCCAGCTGCAGTGTGTGGCAGCAGGCAGGACAGGAGCCCGCAGGGATAAAGAGCAGACCTTTGACTGCAAGTCTTTCATTCCAACAATAAAACCCACATGGGCAATAAATCAGGTGGCAAACAAATGTGTCAATAGATCCTGCCAAACCATTTTAAACTGCAGTTGTTGGGTCTTTTCTGTAAGATTTTGGTGTATATATTTGGACCATTGGAATAATAACTTCATTTTCAACCACAGTTTCTGTAGTGGAACCATTCCCTACTTCACTGCAGATCCTTCTAGATAGCCAGACTAAAAAGCACAAGATCTTTGTCTCAGGTTAGAGGCGTAAACAAGCTAGAATTGCATAAAAGTCCATTCTTCAGAAGCCTGGCAAGACAGTTCAGCCTCCTCTGAAAGGCAGTGGCAGTTACAAGGGCCAGTAAGTGCAGATAGGAAATGTAGTACCACCATCCAGACCCGACCTACTGGAGCGTGGATCCAGGTTTCTGGGAGAGCAGAGCCAGGGGATGGAGGCAGCAGGATGCAGCCCAGAGCGCACGCACACACGAGCGTGGCCACTGCCAGTGGGTGCTCAGCTCCAGGTTGCTCATTCTGCTCCTAGAGCCTAGACAGTCCCCCAGCCTTAGTGCTCACTAAGATGATGTGCTGGAGGGGCTAGCGGCCAGAAGGTGCAGAAGGGCTTTCTGACTGCATTTAGCACACGTTGTAGCACCCCAACACAGACACAACTCCATTAATAAACCAACACTTAACTCCTGCTCTGCAGTAGCATGGATGCATCCTCCCCTGGGGCTGTGCCAGCAAACAAACACCCCTCTGGGAGCACATCTGCTGTGAGATTCATGCTCACCCTCATTTCCCTTCTGGCACAGCATCTACAAGAGTTGCCCTCTCTTCAACTCCGTGGGTCAAAAGCAGGCCCTGAGCTGTGTGATGCCCATTTGCACAGGGGCTACAGCCTCATGTCTGACTCACTGCCACCCTGGCAGAACCTGCTGTAGGTGAAGCCAACATGAGATGCCCGTCAGGAAGAGATGCCGGCCCCACTGAGTCCAGGACGCTTCCAGTGGAGCTCCCCACCTCATAAGAACACTGCAGAGATTAAAAGCAGGAGTAACACCAGAAAAGTCAGAGGCAAACCTGAGCTTAAAGACAGAGAGCATGAAATATCCAGAACATCACCCCAGGCACAGCCACTGTGGCTGCGCAGGTGCTCCCCTTCCCTCCCAGACTCTCTAGCGTGGCCTTGGGAGATGTCACGTAACATTTTTCAAGCCTAGGACAAGGCAAAGAATCATCTGGTTGAAAAATGGCCTTTAGGAGAACATGAAAGATTTTATGAAAAGCTATTGGCTTTTTAGAAGTGTTTTCCCATTTTTGTTTTTTTTCGGTGACATCCTCTATCAGTCTTTTTTACTGCAGCATGCAATGTAAACGAGCCTTTGGTTTCTCTTCTGGAATTATTCTTATGTTAAGATACTTTTTCAATCAAAACAACTCAAAAACAACTATCAAACATAGTTCGTCTACAGAAAACCTGCTTTTGGGAAGCTGAAGTTTGCATTTTCTGGAGGCAGACACATGAAGCACAACCGTTTAACTGCTTATTTCAGCGTGCAGCAGAGGTACAAGACAAACTGCTCCCCAGCCGCCCCATCCAAGCACTACACAGTCCTACCCCTACCTTGTTTTCCTGCTACCAGGTGCCAGGTTACCCCGCTGCAAGCTGACCCTCCCAGGAGCTGTTCCTCTGTTCCTGAGTTTCTAGGGTGGCCAGAGCAGAAGCAGCAGCCTACACTGCTACAAGCTTCCAAGCCACGTGCACTGCTTTCCAACGGCTCCCCCCCATCCCGATTCTCCCCAGAACTTTGGTCAAGGCAAAGCTGTGTGCAGGATCTCCAGCCAGCCTGGAGAGGTAAGAGGGGCCACCTAGTTAGAGCAGCAAGGGCCCCTTTGTGCTAACTTCATCAAACACTGTGCAGCTGGTGTTTTAGAGGCAGTACCTGAGATCTGAAGAGCTGCTTATGAGATGGCTTTGTGAACAGCAGTGAGAACATGCACAGGGAAGCTTATTGATTCCCTTTACTGGGCAAAATTCAGAGTTGGAGATGGACTGCTACTGCAATACCAAATTACTGTGAGCTGCTTCTGGAGGAAGCATCCAGAGAGTACAACTGGCCTGAACAAGCTGCTTGAAGAGCTGCTTCAGAACAGCAGGCTATGGCTCTGCCCACTCCAAAACAGAGTCAGGAGGCAGGAAGAGAAAAACAAAACAAAAGCAATAGAAGATGGAAGGTTTATGGAAGGTGTCTGTGGCATTCTCTGCATGGAGAAAGACATAGCCCCCCCCCCCCATCCACTGACCCTGGGAAAACTGCTGCCCTCTGACATGTTTCACTGATGGATCTGCAGTGGTTCATGGAGATGTGGAATAACTGGAGCATGCGGGACCACATCAAGACATTTCCATGGGATGGGGGAATGTCATCAAACCAATATGCATCCCTTTCCCACTCTAAACCCTCCCTATAAACTTAGATTATATGGGAAACCCTCAAGGTCTGGCTTCTAGTTCAGCAGCTATGAAATACTGCATGCAGTTACACCGGTGCTTCAGTAGACGTGCACTGACCTTTGGTGGAGCAAAGTGCCTTCTACAACACAATGGAGCAGCACTCAGACTGCTCAGACATCTCTGTGCCTTACCACAAACCTAGGGCTTGCAGAAGCTTGTGTAATGGCAGAGCCAAGGAGGGAAATGATGTGTGTGGAAGAAAAGGGAGAAGAACTAGCAAGACTCCTGGAGCAAGGTAGACAGCAGCTTCTGGAGGGGAGGAGGACAACAACAGTCAGCCCTCAAAGTTATTCACAGAAACCACATACTACTTCATCCTCATGCACTCATGATAAAAAAAAAAACAAAACCTCTAAAGTCTAGTGTTTTCTTATCCTGAAGCCCAACCTCACAAATCACTGAGAGTCTGAAGTTTAGGAGGGTCTGCTTTAGACCCCCTGGTGCACTCATCCAAGCTGTATAGCCCATGGGTTACGTGGTGGGTGCCATCCTACAGAAACTGGGCAGGCACAACTCATCTGCATACACGTAGATGACTCCCCCCATTGTGTGCTCTACAGCTGATTCTTCCCTGCTCTGCAGCTTCTACCCTCCCACAGCAGAAGGTTGCAAGTGCCCCTAAGTGCACAAAGAGCAGGACAAGTCCCCAGGGTCCTACTTTCTGCTAGCTCCAAACCACATTCCAACACTATTCAGCTCCAGGCTATAACACACTCTGCTCCATGCTGCAGCTCAACAGAAGTAGTCCACACCTTGCCTCCCCTTCCCAGCAGCTCATACCTGCTCTCGTGTCTGCACGTCCCATCCAATCCCTCAGAGAAGTGCTCCTCGGCATAACAGCCAAGGATAAGCTCATTTTGCAGGAAGGATAAGGATGTGCTCTGCCAACTTATCACTTTCCTCCTGCAGACACAGCTGCAATTGCTGAGAATTTACAAGTCTATCTGTTAACTCCTTAGCAAGCATCTAGTGCTAATATCGTTGAGAACCTGAAGAAACTTGGTAACAGCCTCTCAGTGGTGCTGACTCTTCAGCTGTCCTGCATGTGAAACTCCATCAGTACCCTCTAACAAATTCAGCTGAGGTGTTTCAATTGTTTCTGGCATTAGCAATATTGTTTTAGCATTACTCCTTACCCCTAGAAAGAGCTGCATTGGGCAAAAGCTGGTAGGTAATAAACCCTATCTCCTCTTGGGAGCTATCAGGAGCCATCGTCTTCATGGAGAGCAGGTGAGCTGGGGAGAGGTGACTGATCTTGTCAAGGGCTGACCCCAGCCCCTCTCAGCACCTGGATGATATTCGATTGCCTTATTTTCTCTGCAAAAAATGAACGTTTAGCACATTTCAAAAAGCTACCCAGTGGACCAAAGCAACGGGAAAAACTCAACAGGGAAATGTGTGTTTGTGTCTTTATGTCCAACAGCTGGTTTGTTTGCTCTAGCTTCTCTCTATTCCTCCACGGCAGAGTAGAACAGCTAGAGAATCCTCTAGAAGCAATTTTATTTATTTTTTAACAGGTAAATGTAATAAAAGAGAAATTAATTTAAGAACATAACATCTCTCATCATTATTATAGGCACGCACTGGCTTGACATTTCTTGCACAGTGCTTATATTTTAATCCTTTCAAAGTTAGCTACAACTGTGTTAATTTTGAACTGAATCATTTCAAAGTAAAAATGATTTCTGAGCTGCTGTGAGCATCCCCCAGGCTAGTAGTGGAAAGCCAGGGAACCACACCCATGAGTTTCCTCTTCATTGCATTCATGGCAGAGGTATCTCTGCCCACTACCCCCCAAGAGGGAATTAGTAAAACGTGAAAACAGGCAGAAAACTAACCCCGGCTTCTGCAAAACTCTTAGCTCAGTCTGGAGGAATAAACACGACCAGGACCTGATCAAAACTGTGTGCCTCCATAGAGAGAACTTACTAAGGACCACAGTCCTTCATAATCTGGATGTGACATATTTTTCTATTTTTCTTCCTTTTAAACTTAACTCCTGAGTGTCTGTTGCTTACTTGTGTGCTAGCTGCAGCACTGCATGACGTGCTTTATCTTTAGTTACAGATACGTGCCATCACCCTTCACTCTTCCCTGGTGTTTATGCAGAAACAGCAATTAGTTTTGGCCCAACACGGTTCTCAGTCTGCCAGTTCTGCTTCCACAGATGCTCTCCATTTCTGCTCTGCAGTACCATTCTGCTACTTCATGCAGTATGTGCACAGCAGTCACAGCCAAACGCTTGCCAGCTTTGGGTAGCATCTTTCAAGGAGACCGTATCTTGGGGAAAAAAACCCCACAATTGACCACCTTTCCTGCTCCAAGTGGAGTGACACCAACTTCTCTCTGTGGCTGCAGGTTCTCATGCGCAGGCCAGGAGCCCACTCCTCTCACTTCTCTTGAAGCAGAGGCAATTTCAGCCTCAGAGTGTTAAAAATAATTTGTTATTAACCATTTCCTAGCTGTCATTATGGTGCTGTCCCAGGGGAGGCCCAACAATATCTCAGTTGGGATTGAATGTGACTCCAGCACAGTTTCAGCAGCTTTGGTTTGGACGAAGCATTTAAAGCAGCTGGACGAAGCTGGACAGCTGGACGAAGACATCTAAAGCACGTATAGAGCTGCCTCAAATACGGAGCTGTTGTCACCTGCATATCTGAAAAATGCTGCTATTGCTGAACACATGCCCTGCTTTAGTCTGATTTCACAGACTACGTTCGTAATGTTGTTGTGGATAATCTGGAGTGTCCCCAGATGTGACACCAACACCGTTTCATTATTATTCCTTAGAGACCTCTGGCTGTGTTGTGTCTGGACCGTGCCAGGCACTGAGCCACAGCAGATGGGCCTTTCTACTGTGCAAGCATGAAAGAAAAAGCCAGAAGCTGGCAGGCATTGCAACATTAGATGCCCCCAGAATTTTTCTGCTATATTGCAAACCTGAACCTTTCCATCAGACCCACCTCCAAAGCTTCCAGTTCATCTTTTGTGGACATTCTTTGCCACCTCCAACTGTACTGCAGCAATTACCATCAGAGATAGGGGTATGAAATACATGCTTCTCTGGGTAAAAGTACAAAGGAAGCCCTGTGAAGAAGGTTCAGGTCTGTAAAGGGAGCAGTGCAGAGTTGCCAGCTGACTGGTTAGATGTGAACCAAAATCAGAAATTATCTCAAAGCTAGTTTTCCTCCAGATGTGCTCCTCAGGGTAGTTGCAGTGATAGGATTTTTAATCAGTCAATAACTGATAAGATTCCTTCAGTGAAACCATAGACACCACGATAAAGTGATAGGGCCCCTAGAAATAATATAGTGTCAGTGGAAATGGGTGGAAGGGGCTGGATCTTACTCAGGTCACCTGTTCTTCCAGCCATGCTGGGCTCCAGGCAGCCCCTTCACCAGGCATGATGTACTCCATGAGTGGAGTGGCTCCCAAAGCCACACCAACCTTTGAAAGCTTTAGATTAGGGCTAGGCAGAGGAAAGCACCAACAACACATGCTCCTATGCAGACACCTTGCAGGAGCAGTTCAAAATAATTCTCTTCTTTCAAGCTCGGGTATTTGCCTTTGTCAAGCAGTGTCAGCAAGAGCTCACTAAGCATTTAAGTACCCTTCAAGAAAAAAACCCAAACCAGTAAATAATAGATGCCTTTGCATGTTCATCTCCCTGTCTCATCCTCCCTTCACTTGGAGGCAATCTTGACAGTTCCCAGGCAGATGCTGATTAGAGCAGCATTTAACCTTCAGCATCTCCATTTAAGCATCCCTCTAGCTCTGCGTGAGGTGACACGCAGCCTCCCGAATGACACTTGGCACCGTACTCTCCACACACCTGCAGCAGACCTATTTTGGGCTCCAAAGATGGGGCATGCCACGCTGGGAGGAAGATCCAGCCCCTTCTGCCCTTTTCCACTGACACTATATGATTCCTAGGGGCCGCATCACTTTATCGTGGTGTCTGTGGTTTCACTGAAGGAATCTTATCAGTTATTGATCGTGTAAAAGTCGTATCACTGCAATTATCCCGAGGAGCACATCTGGAGCAAAACTAGCTTCGAGATAATTCCTGATTTTGGTTCACATCTAACCAGTCAGCTGGGTGCAGGTGGAAAGCTCAACCCCTGCCAGAGTGAGGGTTGGATGGAAGCTGAGCAGAGAGCACCAGAGCCACAAACCCAGCCGAGAGAGCCAGCCTGGGGGAGTGGGCACCAAACTGCCGCTGAGAACATCCAAGGCACAGCTGCCTGGGAGGCAGCAGGACAGACAGGAGCTGTGTGGAGCAGTCCCAGCAGCTAAAGCCCACCACAGGGTAGATGCTCTGAGCTGCAAAGCCGGCCGATCCCAGCTAACCCCGCACCTCGAGTCACACAAAGCTGCTGGCACGCTGCAGCTCCAGCGAGGTCAAAAGGGTTTAGTGGCAGCCAAAGTGAACTTGTGTGTAGTTTGAACAGTCTGTGTGTTCACTTTTCTCTCCTCTAAGGCGTGTTGTCCCTTGGTGTTCAAGGTCAGGCTCATGTTACCTCATTTTCATGGAACTGTTTGAATTTTCTTTTTAAAATTGAACATTGAAAGGCTGAGAGCCCTGGGGCTGTTCAGCCTGGAGAAGAGAAGCCTGAAAGGGGATCTTAGGAATGCTTCCAAATCTCTGCAGGGTGGGGGGTCAAGCAGAAGAGGCCAGGCTCTGCTCAGTGGTGCCCTGGGACAGGACAAGAGGTGATGGCAGCAAGGGGAAACCCAGGAAGTTCCACCTCAGCATGAGGAAAAACTTTGTCCCTGTGGGAGTGCCAGAGCCTGGCCCAGGCTGCCCAGAGAGGCTGTGGAGTCTCCTTCTCTGGAGACTTTCCAGACCCCCCTGGATCTGTTCCTGTGTGGGCTGCCCTGGGTGACCCTGCTCTGGCAGGGGGCTTGGACTCAGTGATCTCCAGAGGTCCCTTCCAACCCCTACCATTCTCTGATTCTATGATTTTGTGGTATTTTTTTCCTCCACAAAAATGAAAAATTGAAAATCTGTTTTCCCCTCCTTCTGCTCCTAGATCTTGAAATCTTTATTTTGTGGGTAAAGAGTTCCATCTTACTGTAAGTATTTATAGAATTTCAAAAGCAATACTTGAACACTTTGCTAAAAAAAAAAAAAAGTAATTGAATTTTTCCCTATTCATGTTTTGCCAAAGGAGAAAACAAGATACTTTCAAGCACATGGAAAATGTTCTTATTTGGGTCAGACTGCTATTTTGAGCACAGAATTGATAACCATCTGCAATTATCATTCTCAGACAATTGGATGAATGTTCCCTCGCAGCCTGAAAGGGCAGGTCACTCACAGCGTATCTTACTCATTAAAAGTAAAGAGTAACATGACGATATGTCACGGGTACCTTCAACCAGATTGGCACTCTGAGCCCTCCCTCTGCACTGGGGCTGTGTAGGTGGTGACTTCTGTCAAAGAGAAGCCCTAGAGGAGGGTTAATTAACAATCACATCTTCATCCCATAAATAATGGGATTCCGGGATGATGGATGAAGAACCTGAAACTGCAACACATCTCCACATTAAGCATTTACCATGCTCTATTCTCTGCTGCTCCTTACTGACTTCATTAGAGCACCAGTGAGCCCTCTGAATTCAGCCTAATATTTCTGCAGATTTCAGTAGGCTCCAAAAGCCACGCTCCTCTGAGAGCTCTGGTGGAAGAGATGGGCGGGGGGGACATAGAATCATAGAATTGCCGGGGTTGGAAGGGACCTTAAAGCTCATCCAGTTCCAACCCCCCTGCCATGGGCAGGGACATCTCCCACTAGAGCAGGTTGCTCACAGCCCCATCCAGCCTGGGCTTAAAAACTTCCAAGGATGGGGCTTCCCCCACCTCTCTGGGCAACCTGTTCCAGTGTCTCACCACCCTCATGGGGAAGAACTTCTTTCTAATGTCTAACCTGAACCGACCTATCTCTAGTTTTAATCCATTCCCTCCAGTCCTATCACTACCTGACATCCTAACAAGTCCCTCCCCAGCTTTCTCGTAGCCCCCTTCAGATACTGGAAGGCCACAATAAGGTCTCCTTAGAGCCTTCTCTTCTGAGAGTGGACAACCCCAACTCTCTCAGTCTGTCCCCATAGGAGAGGTGCCCCAGCCCTCTGATCATCCTCATGGCCCTTCCCTGGACGCGTTCCAGCACATCCATATCCTTCCTGTAAGGGGGCTCCAGAACTGCACCCAGCACTCCAGGTGAGGTCTTGGGAGAGGGGAGTAGAGGGGGAGAATCCCCTCCCTTGACCTGCTGACCACAACATCTCCAAGCAGGTCCTGACTCTCTTACTGATTTTGGGGTTGCCCCAGTGAAGTCATTCGATTTGCTTGATTTTCCCTGCCTGTTCTATAGGCTGAGCATTTGCAGTATTGCAATCATCTGTATGCACACGAAACCCAAGAAGGCTGCATTTTCCCCAACCTGCCCTGTTTCCTGGGCAATCGCATGACCCATATGCTGAGGTGCTTCCTTAGGCGACTGCCCTGCTGCAGCCAAAGGGACACTGCCAACGTGCCAGATGGACAACAGCGAGAGAGGACTGCCCAGGATGTGTGCCTTGGGAGCACACAGAAGGACCTTTGAGCTCAGAAACACAGAACTGATGGTGCTCGGTCTGTATCTTGCAAAGTCTGCAAGTGTCTCACCAGAAGCCCTTTGCAAACGTTTCCCAGGGGGATAAACACAGGGAGATGGAAATTTCTGTTTCCTTCCCACATCTTAGAGGGACACTGCTGTGAACTTCTCTGGCTACAGAATCAGAGAATGGTAGGGGTTTGGAAGGGACCTCCAAAGATCATCGAGTCCAACCCCCTTGCTAGAGCAGGACACAACTAGAGCAGATCACTCAGAAATGCATCCAGACAGGTCTGGAAAGTCTCCAGAGAAGGAGACTCCACAACCTCTCAGCGGAGTCTATTCCAGTGCTCTACCATTACTTTCCTGAGATTCATAGTTATATTCACCCACATAAATACATAGACAAATATATGAATACCTGCTTACCCACACCAGGATACAGGTCATGGAATCATGGAATTATTATGATTGGAAAGGACCTCTAGGATCACCAAGTCCAACCTTCATTCCAACACATCCCAAACCACCAGACCACAGCCTCAAGTGCTACATCTACTCGTTTTTTGAACCCCTCTAGGGAGGGTGACTCCAGCCCCTCCCTGGGCAGCCCGTTCCACTGCCCAGCCACTCTCTCAGTAAAGAATTTCTGCCTAATATCCCATCTAAACACGCATTTTTTAATTTATCTGTTTATTTATTAGCCCCGCAATTTAGAACTGAACCGCCAACCTCTTCATAATAGGTTGTTATTCCATTAGGATCACTTCAGCTAACAAACATGGAAGGTACGACTGCCCCGAGGTCCCCCGGTATGATGTACATTAAAGTTTAATGCCGTATTGACGGGCGCGCATTGTGTTCCGTAGCAGCCAAGCTGTTCCATTAACTACGCGCAAAGGGCTATGGAGTTAGAACATTTATCTCCGCGGACGCCCCAGATTACTTTCTCCTGTTGCATGCCTTCAAGGCTAAACATCTAGTCCTCAATTTACGTAGAGCTGTTAAAATTTTTAAACCTTTGTAAATGATGAGCAGTTTATCAAGGTAACTGCATTTTTGTCAGCCTCGGCTGAGGAGGATAAAGAAATACTGGAAATTTTCCAATGGTCATTTATTTTTTTTTTTAATTATTTTTTTTTCCCTCCCCTGTTTAAAGCAGGAGTTGGGTGGAAACGGGATTCATTATTAATAGATAAATGTTTTATTAAAGATATAAAGACCACGAGGATTTGTAACTTTAATAATCTAGTTTCTTATTTCAAATTCTGTAACGTTATTATTTATTGAAGGACCAGGGTGCAGGATCACAGTCAGGCGAAACCGCACTAAAACGGAAAACTCTGCGCTATCTGGGGGAAAATATTCCAGCTGACTTAAGAGCTTCCTGACAAGGCTTTTATTTTAATAATTTTTAAAATAAATTTGTCACTGGCTGTTTACAATCAGGTCTATAAAGTTTCAAAGGGAAGTCTTTTTTTTTTTCCTTAACTTTACTTCTGCTGCTGCACAGGCTGGAGTGTCCTTACAACCCTGCTCACACATTCTGCAAATTACTATGTTAAGCCAATTTTACTTTTTTTTCTTTTTTAGCCTTTGCTGTGCTAGAGCAGAGTGATAACTGCATTTTCTCTTCCCTGCAGGGTGATCTGTTGCTCAGGTGACTAAGCAAATTGAAAGGGGAAAAGGAATGTAATTTTTGAACTTTATTTTGCTCTCCCTCCGTGGATTTCACTTCATGGGCTTTTTTTTTTTCATGTGTTCTTCTTGTGCATATTAGGCATCACAAGGGCTGTGTGAATAACTGATTGCCCAGGAGTTAGGGCTGGCAGTTCAGAAAATTCAGAATATCAAACAAAGTCATTTAGAGTAGCCTGAATTTTTTATTTAGTTATTTAGCTATTTCTTTTTAATTTCAGAATAAGAAAAATAATGCTTATGTTTGAGCACTCTAAAACAGCGGAAGGGCTTTGCAAATAAATTAATTGAAAGAGGAAAAATAATTAATAATAATAATAGCCATGCTTAGCTGGAGCTGACAAAATAAAAATAATTGCTATAAAAAACTTATCACTTGCACTTTTTATCTCCAATAGAAATTCTCAGGCTTTTCCAAATGGGAAAGTTTCTGGTTTCTAAAAAGAAACTTTCTGGGTTTATCTAACTCCTTTTCAGCCTGGACAAAAATCAACACAAAGTGTCATCCTGCAACAGTGTTCAGCTGCTGACCAAATACCTTTAAACACCCAAAACTTAAAAGATCCAAACTGTTTTGCTTGGGTCAGCCCAGAAACCTGAATATGAAATTCCTAAATCCCACTTTAAAACTTTGAAGACAAAATACTTGGCAATTTCAAGCTACTGCTCCCTCTGTGTTCATGCCTGACACATTACTATGTCAGAAAACCCTGGTTTGTTTGTGCCTGTGCTTAATTTTGGGCATAAAATATTCCTGTCCCGAGGAACATCCTTATCATAGAATATTCTTTTATCTGGGATCTGTACATATAGACACACACTTCTGAATCTGTATATAGGCTGTAATCAAAACTCAGATCATGAACAATCTATTGGGGAAAAAAAATCAAAATAACTAAAAGATTGTTTGCCATTTTCTAGTAGAGATCTGATCTGGACCCATCTGAGGGTTTCCCATTAGTTCTTTTCCACTCAGTAAATACCAGTTACTAAACCCAAAGCCATTCAAGGGAGAGGCACATTTTCTATTAGCTTTTTCAATCACATTTACCACAATATAGTGTGAAACTATAAAAATATTGTATTTCAATATTTCCTAAGCAAAAATATCTGGATTTGATCTTTGAACATGATGAATTTTAAAAGGCTGCAATTACAAAGAACTATCGAAAGCCATCTATTTAACCATTTATTAACCATTAATCATTTATTTAATCATCTATTTAATCAACTATTTGAAAACATTTCAACAGACCCGTGTGAAGAGGTCTTTCTCAAGCTTCAGCCTGCAACAAAGATGATGATTTTGGGTGTTAGTTGTGATTCTGAGAGGGCCATTTGGTGTCTTGAAGCCGCAGAAAGTCTCATGGGATAATACATCCCAGACAGCTCCAGCAGTTACTGGTAAGGAGCTCCAGATCTTGCAAAAATCATTAGAGATTTCCTGTTCCCCCTTTCACTCCACAGCTAAAATCAACCACAGCACGGATGGGAACAGGAGATGCTGTTTTCATAACCACAACTACTCCTGAGTCTGAAGGAACATTCTTTATATGGTCCTTAAGCTACCAAGGAAACCAGCTGAGACGGTGCATCGGATTTGTTTTGCACATCATGTTTGGCCAAATACTCCCCCCCAAAATTGTCTTTGGACACGGGCTGCTGTGGGCATGGGTGGTACAAACAACCCCAGTCAGCAGGGATCTGGGCCATGTTTTTATCTCACCCTGCACATGAAAGGACGAGAAGTCTCCGTTACCGGTGGCATCTGCCGCTTGCTTATATTTTGCATTCAATGTGAAACTGGGCACCCTGGACAAGTTTCAAAGCTCCCCCTGGATGGAAAATTGTAGGTCATCTTCAACATGTTTTGCTGATCCACGAGAAATATTGCAGTTTTATTAAATCAAGCCTTCAAGGAACATCCTCCCTGAATTGACAGTGACTAGTTAGTCTGGCTTGCAGGAAATAATTGTGGAGCGACAGGCATCTGACAGTGATTTCTCAATGCCTGGGCTGCAGTTTTGTTTTCCTTGGCAGGTTGCAGAGCAGCAGCAGGATATTGGTGTGTGCTTCAGGGAGGCAATTTCTGATATCAGTCCTAGACTTTCCTAGGAAAACATTTCTTAATAGAAGAGCTACAAGGTGTGGAAAGAAGTAGACCTTGGCTGTAAGAAGGAGAAAGTCTGCCTGCTCTGCACGGCATGGAAATGAGAGTTGATTAGACAGTAATATTGGGAAACTTGAGATGTTTATGAAATATGAGTGAAGAAATGCCTCAGAAATTAATACATTCAGTAGGTGAACATAAAGTTCATCTCAGTGGAAGGCAGGGATTCTCCAAGCTTTCTCTCATGGCCCTGTGACTCCAGACCACCTTAAAAGCAAAAGAACCAAGAAGGACCAGGCTGATGCTTTGATGGAAAAGGGGTGGGCTGAGGCCGATGATAAAAGTTATGTTAGTTCTGTGTCTTGACTCCTGCTCAGGAACATCTGCAGTTTTCCATAATAATTTCTAAGGTGGCATTCTAAGCAAAAGTAATGTTAATTATGCCCTCTTTACTACTAAGCAATGTTAATGGTTCTCTGCCTACTACCATCACCACCAGTATCATTTTCCCACATGCTGCTGGTAAGTTTGGTCACGCCAGTGTTGGTTCCAGTGGAAATGCCTTGGGCTGAGGTGGAGAACCGCACATCACAGACAGTGATTTCACTCTGAGGTTCCCAACTGTCTCTTAAAGCACTAAGAAAGCTGGTCAGGGAAACCCTGCACCTTAAAGGTAAAAAGCACCGAGGTCATCTGCTGGAAGGTGCTGCAGGTTTGTGCAGTGTATTTAACCACAGTGAGTTATCTCGTAACCTAAATAGGTCTTTGCAAGTAGAAGACTTTAGCTTTATTTACAGTGAAGAAGTCTTTCAAAACCTCGAGAGATGCTCTTAGTAACCTTAGTAAAGTTCAAGTACTGGAATAGCTCAAACAACTACTTCATACACTAAGCCAGCAGGCAAAGCAATGCAAAAGCCAGAAAGAAACAGAAGTGAGGTCAGCAAAGGCCTGGAGCTTGTTTCCGGGGAGGAAGAGCTCGAATGGTGTAAAAGAGCAGCCAGGCTGCAGCAGGTGAAATCACCCCCACTCCTGTCTGTTGCTGGGGTTCTGTCACAGGCAGGATGGGAGGGCTGGGAATCCCTGAGCCTCTGCTATTGCTGAAAGTTTCCTGTCCAAGTGAGCACCCAGTACAAGAGAGATCACTGTTTTTCACATTGTCTGCAGGGCAAAGATGGAGAAACAAACAAACAAACAAAGGCTGGAGCTGGTAAAGCTTGCTTACGGGTCATGAAACAGAAGTGATGAAAGACCCAGGGGTGAAAACAAGATGGTGACAGGTTGATGCTCAGTTGTGTGATTCCTCCCTCCTGCCCTCTCTCCACTCCACTGCTAGTGTGAGGGTGGAGGATGCTCCAGTTCCCCTGTGCTCAAGACAAGGGCAGAAGGAGTTCACTCACTGATCATGCTCACGGGCAAAAAGCAGACTTGCCTTGGGGAAAAAAACATCAATTTGATTCAAACACCACCACCACCACCAATTTAGCAATCAAATCAGATCAGGATAATAAGAAATACAACCACACCTCAAAAACACCTTCCCCCCACCCCTCCCTCTTCCCTGGGCTCAGCTCTGCTCCCAGTATCTCCACCTCCTGCCCCCCACACAGCACAGGGGAGCAGGGAATGGGGGTTACGATCAGTTCGTCACCTGTCCCTGCTGCTCCTTCCTCTTCAGGGGAAAGACTCCTCACAGTCTGATGTTGAGTCCCTCCCATGACAGTCCTCCATGAACCTCTCCAACATGAGTCCTTCCCACCCCTAGACTCCATCAGTAATGACCTCAAGCTATTGCAACATAGCTCTGAGTGCATCATGTGCCTGAAACAAAGAGACTTGAACCTGTTAAAGGCCAGTCTTCAAGAACTCTTTCACACCTTCTTCCCCCCTCAGGGTGATCATACCCATTAGCTGTGCTTGCTTTCAAGGCCAGATACCATGGGAAACATGATACCACAGGAGAACTCCAGGGTAACCCATTGAGGTTTTCAGCTGCTGACGTGGTTAGAGGTCTTCCTGGTGCTTCTGCAAGCTCATGACACTGGTCATGACACTAGCCAGAAATTTCCTCCCTGGGGGGGCTTAGTATTGACAGGTGCTTTGTATCCTGGGGATACAAAAATAGTTAATGTGCCCTCATCCTGGCATGACCCGTAGCTCCACTCTCCTTTTCTGCCAAGGTCAATAGGGTGTCATTCCAGATAGTAACACCTACAGAGGTCAGAGCAGGAACTTAGTATTTCAAGCTGAAACCTTAGGAATAAAAAGAAGTTCCATCCTTAAGGCACCCTCTTGATTGTTATCAGATTGATTTCCACTTCAGTTCAAAGCAGAACTGCTTACAGCCAAATCTTCACAATATCTGGATCTATGGACCAACAGGGACAGGGGAAAAAGTACTGCTTATGCTGGAACTGCATATGACACCAGAGAGATGCCTTGTGGCCAGAGTCCAGGCTGGAGACAACAACACCAATGGTATGATTGGGCTGGCTAGTACAGCCCTCCTGGGGAAGAGGCAATAAAGCCACCACTGAAAGAGGATGAAGAGGATTTGTCACACTGAGCAAGGACTATAAAGGTTTTTATTGCCACTTGTTGGGGAAGTGCCTCGCTCTTGACAGTGATGGAGTCCTTCTGAGCAGAAGATATTTATCTGCAGGGATAAATCAAGACTTATTTTACTGAAGACCTGGGGCCCAATCTCAGAGCACAAAGCAACTGAGTGCTCCCAGGTTTCCTCTCATGCCAGCTCAAAACCACTTCAGCCTCCAGCAAAGGGGCTCTGCAGGGGAAATGGCAGCACACTGGAGAAGTCCTTGTGCTTGAAAGGCTCCAGGGGCAGGACCATTGCCTTCAGGCCAGAATGGGGCAAAGATCGGAGCATTTCAGGGCACGTTGCACCAGTTGTTTGCACTTCACTTGTTCTTTATTTACTACTAATGCAAAGCACACGGGAGCATGTGTCCTGGCCAAGAGGAACAGCTGCTTTTTTTGCACCTAGAGCTCAGGAAGAGGAGCCAAGCTGGTTCCCCCAAGCCTGGTCAGTCCCACCGAGGCAGACCAGTTCCCCCAAGCCTGGTCGGTCCCACCGAGGCAGACCAGTTCCCTTAAGCCTGGTCAGTCCCACCAAGGCAGACCAGTTCCCCCAAGCCTGGTCAGTCCCACCGAGGCAGACCAGTTCCCCCAAGCCTGGTCAGTCCCACCAAGGCAGACC